>DWNA01000035.1:0-61610 GCA_018249835.1 Heliconius besckei | reverse complement strand
TCACCGGCGTGTTGCCGTCCTCCGCGGACAAAAAGTCACCCAATTGTCACGTATCCAAATGCGCGCACCTTCATTAAGTGTAATGTACACGGTGACAGTGACGCAACAGTCACGGTGACAAAAATCACTAGTGCGCGCTATACTTAATTGTGATAAAATACTGATATAGAGATACTTGAGGGTCTCGGGATGACTAGGGAGGGTATAGGATACTTTTTTTTCTCATATTTGTAATATTATCGATATATACCAATATATTAAAATACTTATTAATTTGACACGCAATTTATTCCGCCATGTTAATAACAACCGTCGCTATGCGACCGTTGCTAAGCAACGATTTGCAAAGTTTGTTGTTAGAAAACGTCACCCAAAATGAGCTTGCTTAACGCAGCTCTCTATTGTAAACTGAAAATAATTTCATAAATATATTTAATAAATATTCGTATAGTTCAAGCGGGCGTAGCCGCGTTCGGGTCCACTAGTTATATTATATAAATTTTATAATCGAATCGAATCGGGAATCGAACCCTCAATCTTCGCGTTTATAGTTACACGCTTGGGCTTCTGCACCACGACGTTCTCTAAGCGAAAATAAATGTCACTTAAATGATCATAACTATATATTAAATAAAACATCTAACTTCCAGCTGTTCCCACACCCCCGACCGGTCCACTAGAAATCCGAACCATTGGTAACATAGTGGTAACATCATGGGGAACGCCCGAGTGGGATGGAGGAGCGCCGCTACTGGGATACAACATAGCTATACGTGATGTTACCAAAACGATGTGGATGGAGGTTGGGAAAGTGGATGATTTGAAATATCACATAAAAGATTTGAACGAAAACCATACTTACATGATAAGGATTTTCGCGAGAAATGAGATAGGTTTGAGTGAACCGTTGGAGTCGGATGAACCGTTTAAGGTTATTTTGGGTGAAGGTGAGTGTTGATTTTTTTTCACATTATAGATATTTTTAGTCTTATACTGTTTCCCGCATATATCAGGGTATATAGATGGTACATAGTGTTAAGACATTTCGTTTAAGCGCCCAATTTTCGAGACATTGCGAGACTAAATGGCACACAATGCTGCGATAAAATTAATATCAATGCATTTCCCCGATTCGAAATTGAACCACGACGTCTCATTTATTGTTTAATATGTGTAACATTATATTTCAAATTACATTTAACTAAATTCAAATATTCTTCTCTACATTCTCCAGATTCCCATGCCGATGAAGAACCTGGTGAACAAACCGAAGTAACTGAACCCACTTCCTTCAGTCAAACAACTACCTCATGGCTCCGTGACAACAACATGGACGCCGACATACAGTCGTATGCTCGAGGGTCATTACTAAGACGAGACGAATATTTCTTCAGAATATGGTGTTACGCGAAACAATTGTTCAAGTAATGAACGTAAAACTGACTTTTTGGTATTTAAATATTTTGATTATATTTCGATTTTTGACCAAACGTTCGAATTTGTTACCATTCAGCATTTAACGTTTCCAAAATATAAAAGCCTTACTAAACGTTATATAATATTACAAAGTCAGTGTTACCAAAAAACACAGTGGAGGGTTTTTTATACCGAACGGTTATTAACTTAATTTTTAATCGGAAATGCATTTCTTTTACGGTTACCTTTTAAAACCCCACTGTATCCTGTGATATGACATAGTTCGCGGATAGACGATAGATTTTTATAACTATTTATATTTACTTATAACTATTTATTATTATTTATTATGTAATGTAAATTTAATAAATGTAAGTATTTGCTTGTTTCGTTAATTTGAAGGGAGACGATAATATAGGTGCATATATTTCCAAGTAAATGCTTACATTTGGATGAAATATTTATTTTACATATAATTTTTAAATATAAATTATGATTATCTTTTGTCTGTTTTATTTATTCTGTTTGATATGAATATGATTTAATATCATCCATATTTTGTCATTTTAAAACAATTACTTTTTTGTTACAACCTATTTTGTTCCTTATCTTTTTTTTCTTATAACTTCATGCTGTACCCCGCATATAGCAGGATAGACAAATCTAACCTTGTATTAAGCCATTCTGTTCCCCATGGTGAGTGATATGCGAGCTAGATAGAGCGAGAAGAAAGAAACAATTCATTCATTATCTTCTTTCTACTTTCATATTCTTTAGCTCAAAGTTACTGTCAGAACTTATTTAAATTTTACAGGGCTTCTTGGGAACATTTATTTCTTATCATTCTTATAGTGTAAATGGGAACCGCCCATTTTACTTTTTCGATTATGAACTATGTTTATTTGTTGTGGGTTCGAGCCAATAATAGTCTTAAACCAACCAGACAATAGATAATTGACCGGTATTTGAAGTCGGTTTATTTATTTTTAATTACAACTATACTTTTGTACTATAAAAATAAATTGTTGGTTAAAGGTGTTAAATAAAACATCAATTTAAGTACTCATTTATTAATATCAAAGACTGGACTTATTAATAATAATAATAAACAAATTATTATCTAACATTTAAAGACAATGCATTGTTAATGTAGTAATTGTAACTAGAACTGTAGAATAGAAGTACAATAGAAATAATGTTTCCATACTATTTTGGCACTATTTAAATACCTAATAAGGCTGTCTATGAGAGACTGCCGTCTAGAGCGGGGAAGAAATAATTTTACAATGATTTTTTTTTATTTCGCTAAAATGAAATTACACATTTTGTGCAAAATTTACTGACGATTTCGGCGACCTGTAACAGAAAAAAAATATTAGCTTCAAACTGTATCCCGCATATAGCAGGGTTGGCGGAGTGACTAAATATATATATGACTAAGACTATATAACAATCCATTCTTCACGCACTCCATAATTTTCCCATTAAAATACTCCCGTTCCCCACTTTCTGCTGAATTTTCGGGGCATTGCGTGTTGAGTGGCGGAGCCCTACAATATCTCATTCCCTGAGTGGGAATCGTACGCCCCGGTGCTACGACGGCCTCTAAAACTTAAATATTTTATTTTTTAAATTAAACAATATGTGTTTAGTACATTAGTCATTTCAATTAATCCCTTTCCTCTTAAGAACAAATAACTTTTAAATTAAATTAAAGAAAAATTCGTAATTTCGAAGTTCAATGCGGGATTTCTAGAACGTTTGTGCAGATTTCAATATAAATTACATTATGGAGGCCGTCGTGCAGCGTCTGAATGTAAACATGACGATTGTGAGTTCGATTTCCACTCGGAGGGAATGATTTATTTTCATCTACTCTCTCTAGTTACAAGAAGTAGTGCGGCGTTAAGTTGCGCCACTTAAAATGGAATGTCTCGAAAAATGAGTGTTGCGTGAAACTGACTCATCAATTCAATTCACACTTGCACGAGAACTTTTATTTAGCTTCACCTAAAATCTAATGTTAAGGCACTCTTAAATCACTTTTCATCCATTTAGAACAATTGTGTTTTTGCGAAACCTAACACCGTGTTACCTCATATTATACTATAAATATCACACTTAATGTCTCCAACCTTAAAAAAATGTATACGTTACGATCCCAAAATTTCATAAATTATTATTCATTATTGTATGTCTCTTATCGCGACCGATGTGGGTTTGATTCTCACTCGATGAAATTAATTATTTTCTGATAGCAAGACAAACTCAGAATCGTTATCGAAGACGAAAGAGGGGAATGGATTGTCTTAATACTAGGTATTTTCCACCATATAAACTAGGTGGCCGTAAAAGACGGAGAGTCGCATCACTGACCCTTGTCTTTAATGGACTTGACTTGTTTGTTCTTGTTGCATTTCTTAGTGATGCGCCTGCTCTGGTCACAGGTGGGATCACTATTCGCCTTCAACATGTCCGTCCTGGACATTTCACCGTTGGGGCTGCATTCACTCCAAGATGACTTCTCGTAGCGGCATGCTAGGCGATGGAGAAAAAGAGAAAATAATTACTGATAAAATAGAAACTTTATATATTATGTGACACCGTTGTGGCACAGCGGCAGAGTAACGCGACGGTCGCAAGTTGGATTTCCACTTGGGTAGTATCGTAAATTGCATACATCGTTTCATCAACTATAAAAGAGCTGATGATCTTCAAATGCCTACGCCGCTATATGCGGGATACAGCGTGATATTTGCATGTTAACAAATACAAAAGTAATATATGAACAGCAACATTGATAAATCAAAGTTTTATGACGATTTTTCTATTCCTTTGGGTTTCCTTTGATCTTCCGAAGCTTTTCAACCTCAACTTTTTATTGGAACGTGTACGTTTATGTTGAAAAATGTGTTGAACGATTTGAATAAAAATCGATTTACTTTTAAAATTGTAAATATTTTCTTTTATCTGTTAAGTTAAATTGTTTTTTTTTCATCATTTTTTTTAAATTTATAATACATAATTAGACCAGTAGTGAAGCAAGGGCACTCGGGGTATAAATTACACTCGCTGGCTCTCCCGAAAATTGGACTGTACGTGGCCAGGGAATTTACATAAACATAACTTACCTTTTTTGCATTTCTTCTGGATGGTCTTGGCGCGTTCGCAGCTGCCGGGGTCTCCTTTCTTCAAAGTGAGTGTGCGGGAACGAATGTTGGTCTTCGGGTCGCACTCCGACCAAGCGCCGCGGACGTAGCGACAAGTTTCTGTTGAATATATATTACTCAGGTAAATAAATATATAATTTTCATACTTGCGGTCATCATGGCGCAGTTCTACTATCTGTAAACGCAACGGTTGCGGATGCTTGCTTGGGGGAGTGAAATCTCTATATATAATAAAACAGTAAACATATTTTGTCTGTACATTTAGTATTTTTGACTGAAATGGATAGAGGGACACTTAAAAAGAATAATAAAAAGCAAAAATATATTTTTTTCATTTCTTGTCTGTCTGTCTGTATGGTCACGCTAATTTTGCGAAAGTACTGAACCGGTTTGCATACAACTTTCACCAATTGCTTTGTTTTAACTCAACATCTAAAGTTCATTTCATCAAAATTGGTTCATTAAAAAAAAGTTATCGGCATTAAAATGAACTCAAGGCATGAGTTTGCCTGCAAATATATAGCAATTCATATCTATACTTATTCTTATAATAAATCTATATTTGTTTGTGATAAATCTGTATTTTTAACCGACTTTCAAAACAAGGAGGAGGTTGTCAATTTTAGTATTTTAGATTTCATATTGGATTATTCGATTCAATTTGGGTATTTTTTTTAATATGCAATCATTACAGTTATTTTTAGCTTTAAGTGGAAATGAACAGCTTACAGGAAGTGAGCGCTTAGCAAAAAGTTAATAGCAAACAGATGCGCTGTCTAAGATAAATATTGTGAGGGAAGCTGAACTGGAGTAAATAAATCAGCTTCACGCTGCATCCCGCACACAGCAAGGTAGGCAGAGGGAACGTATCCCGGGAACTCCCGGGAGGGGAGTATCAAGACTCTCCGTTCCCCACTTTACGCCGCATTGTGAAGGCATTGCGTGTTGAATGGCAGAACTCAACGACGAGCTTTGTTTCGACACCAGAGCGAAGAAATAAAAATATAAATTTAAATTAATATTTAATTTGATCGAGTGAGCGTTGAACCCACAATAAGTCGATTTTACAGTCACTCATGCCTCTGGAGTAAATAATTATGGAATACTCAATGTACTACTAAATATTTTATTTTTTATAAGAGTAAACCTAGTGAACCTAATTATCCTGAAGAAAACAATAACTAAAATTAAAATTTGTTGAATTTTTATAACTTATTATTTCCGTTTATAAAAAGTAAGAGGTAACTTTAACTTTCGCTAACTATTAATAATAGAAGTTTCTTGGTTTTCTTTTGCAGTGTACACATATCATTCAAAGTAGAATATAGAAGCTGCAACGCTACGAGGCTGTTCTGACTGAAACGCGGCGGTTGTGGGTTCGATTTCCACTTGAGGGAATGATTCTTTTTCATTTCTTCGCTCTGGTAATTAACTCGTAGTTAAAATTCACCGCACACACAATATCTCAAAAAGTCAAGATAATTAAAATATTTAAATATATCAATAACGTTTGCTAAAACGAAAATGTTATTTATAACTAAAATGATGCGATCTAATGGGCACTGTAATATCATACTCAAAACGTATGCAGTTAGAAGCCATCTATTTATATTTTAAGCTAAAACTAAACTTAGAAAACCATTTCGTCTCCTGTATACCTCATAAAGGTGAGTAAGCAGAGGGAACCTAGTGTTAAGACTATCTATTCCTTACTTCGCGCCGAATTGTTGTTACAAAAATATTTAATTAAAAATATATTAATAGCTTTCATATTAATATGTTATATAGTAAACAGGACTATAGGTCATTCAATGTTAACATTGAATGACCTATAGTCCTGTTTTAAACTCACATTATATTCAATTATAAAAATAATACTGAACAAACGATTAAGTAAAACTGGATAAGCACGCCTTAAACGCAGGATGTTTATAATTTGCTGTAATTATTGTATACGTGTAACATAAATACATACATTCCTAATAAGTTAAGAATGTTAATTCGCAGCTGTATAATATACTAGCGGCCCCGCTCGCGGTTTCACCCGCGTGAACTATGTTATTATAAATTTCTGTCTCCATGACTAGTGACGTCTATGTAAAATTTGACACTCCTAGCGTTTGTAGTAACGAAGTTTCATACACACTTTCGACCCCAAAAACAACCTCTTAGAAGTCGAATATTGCAAATTCCCGTCTTAGCGAGCACCTACGTCCTATAAGTAACGCCTATGCAAAATTTGAGATTCCTAGCACTTGTAGTTTCTGAGATTTCGTGATGAGTGAGTGACCTTTCGATTTTATATATATATATATAGATATAGATATAGTTGGTAGAACAAGTAGGTACACTAGATAGTGCTTAAACACTCGATTTTTCTACATATACATATAAATAAATAAAGGTTGTTATAAATAATTTTATTTCATTATTTTAAACTATTTTTTTCTAGTGACTTTGACCTCATGCGCAAATGAGAACAACTAAGAATTTACTCAATTGACCGAAAGTAACTCTGACCGCACCTTACATAATAACTATTAACAATATCACATAATCTTCCTTTTAATTCAGAGCAACGTTTCTGAGATTAGCGCGTGCAAACAAACTAGCAGCTTTATAATATAAGTATATATCTATATATATATAAGGACTTGTCCTCACTGACTGAGGTAAGACGCACGCACAGCCGTAACCGCTGTGCGTAGAAACGTGGAATTAGGACTAATGTTTACTTTTGTAATCTGGACATACACTAAGAAGGGATTTTGAAAAATTTTAACTCTTAAAGGGGTGAAATAGGGGTTGAAAGTTTGTATGGAAAAAAAATTAAATCGGCATCGATTCTTATAAAATTTGAAATCTAGACTCTTAAAAATATTTCAATGAACACGTTTCATGGCTTATTAGAATTCTCCCCTTAATAAGCAAGCGAACCTGCGCGCGTCCGCTAGTCTACTATAAAATAAAAAACTAAAATATTTACGCAGTATTTTTAACCAGAAATAATATATATATATTTTTTTATATAAAACCTAGATTAATTACGTTCTACAATTTACCTTTTTAATATAATAAAAAGAAAAAAACGCGAAAAAAAATCATATTGATATTTGCTTTACACAGGCCGCAGTACTTTACTTTTGTAACGAACAAGCCGAGGTCATTAAAATAATTGAAATGGATCGCGTTTTTCATACATTCATTTTACTTTTATATTATGAATCCGTCGTATCTGAGTTGTAATTTTATATGCGATAGTTGTGGATTCGATGCTCGCTAGATAAAGCTTAGGTACATTTTTTATGGTAATATATAAGTAGGTTTTATCAACACGCAAACTCTTTAAAATGGGCGGTATGCTGACAGTGAAGAAGTATTCTTTTTTCTATTATGTTCAAGTACATAACAGGGGAGACCAGGGAACCTGGGAACCTAGTATTACGAATGTGAGTTGCTGATTAAGACACTTCTGTTCCCCACTTTCCGCCGAAACCTTGAAGCATTACGTGTTAAGTGGCAGAACTCAACGCCGCGCTTTGTCACACTACCAGAGCGAGAAAATGATAAAAAGTAAAATTGTTTCTGTTTAAAAAGGCTATAGAGGCCCAGTAGGACCGCGACTGCAAGCTTAATTGAATGTTCGGATTGGATTCGATTCTCACTCGAGGGAGTAACTAGAGATATTTTAATTATTTTTATTTTCCCTGAACCATCCAGACGAGGATGTATGAAAAAACCGCTGCTAATTAAACAAGGGGTGCTAAAAATAACTCAGACTTCCCGGTACAGCTGATGTGTTAGAATAGTATAATAGTATAAGCACTATGTAGGGTGAATATAATTGAGCAATCTACGCCTATTCAGTTGTTTTATTGGCCTTGTTTCGTCCTTGTATTGTGTTTTTAGTGACACACTGTATCGCGCACATAGCAAAGTAAGTTGAGGGAACCGGGGAACCTAGTAAGATACTCTGTTCTTACTTAGACACTTCCGTTTACCGGTTTCTGCCGAATTCTCAAAGCATTGCGTTAAGTTGTGGGACTTAACGCCGCCATTAGCTGTGGTTACCACCGAAATGAGTGATGAGATCCTCCGAGTCAGGATCAAACTCACAATCGTCAAGTTTACAGCAAAACCGTTGAGTCACTGGGCCCAACGGTAATATGATTTTTTGTGGTTAGCTTATTCAATAAATCAGCTTCAGACATAGAAGCGTACTTATAGAGAACCTAGTGCTAAGATTGTGTGTTGAGCGACGGAAGTCAACGCCGTGCTTTGTTTATATCAATTTATCGGGAAATAAAAAATAAAAACAATTTTTATTAATCAATGTCTAAAATAAATGTTTTTAAGACTATAAAACAAAACCACTTTGTTGTTGTGCGTGCCATCAAAACTTTCAAACGTGCCATTGGTTCACCTTCCCTGGTCCCTTGGTCTATACCATTATTGTAAAGCTTTTCTTAGATTGAACGCCCAATTCTCAGGAACTGTTAGTTTTTGTAAGACTCACGCTACATATGTCACGTGGCTTTCCTCGATATAGGTACCTACTATCCAACACAAAAAGATTTCTTCAATTCAAACTTGTAGTTCCAATTGAGATCGGTCGTGCTCGTGGTGTAGCACAAACGTGCGACTGTACACGCGACAATTATAGGTTCGAGTCCCACTCTTGGGAGTAAAATATTTTATATTTTCTTTTTCTCGCTTCGGTAGCTAGACGTTGAGTTCCTCCACTCATCGCAATGCCTCGAGCATTCAGTGAAAAATGGAGAGCGTCAGAAAAAAAACAATTCAAATTCAGAAAAAAGTGGTTCCCAGGTTCCCTCTGCCTACCCTGGAGCTAAAAAATATATTAAACTTGTATATTATGTATGTACGTATATTAGTGTGGGCACAAGATCAAACACACAACGAAAGGTCGACACGAAGTTTAAAAATAGCCGAGAGTGCGGCCGTTTTTAACATCTTGCCGTTCTATTTTACACTTTGAAGATTACAGGTTGTTCATATATGTCTGGAAAAATATTGTTTACATTTTTTATTTTTGCGGGCTTATAGGAATTTTGTGTGACCGTATTGGCTTAGTGCAACTGACTGTTTAAGCGACGGTTGTGGTTTCGATTTCTTCTGGTGGACATAGTAAGTGATAATTGATAAGTGAGACATGAGTTTCACCACTCACCACGCAATGCCTCAAACTAGGGTGGAACGCGGAGACCGGAGTGGTCTTGGCCATTTCTACGCAACAAAAAGCGTGAAGCTGTTTTTATTGTTCAGTATCCAAAGGGTAAAACGGGAACCTGCTACTAAGACTTCTCTTTCCCTCTGTCCTTCTGTATGTCCGTTTGTCACAAGGTTGTATCTCGTGAGTCGTGATAGTTAGACAGTTGAAATTTTAACAAATTAATAAAATAATAAATAAACAAAAGGGTTGCCATACAACAAACGTGATTTTTATTTCTGTTTTTCTGGATAATGATACGGAACCCATAGTGCGCGAATTCGACTCGACTTTTTTTATAAGTGCCATGATGACTTCTGTTCCTTCATAGACTGCTATTAATGCTATTAAATATTCGTTCAATGTACTGAGAAAGTTGAAATCCAAATGTAAGGATATTTATAAAAAAATAAATGAATTAAAAAAATATTCTAAATTAGTCACAGGGTACATGCAACAAATTCATCTTACATATCATCTTCTACATCAACTCAAAACCTTTAAACATTACTGATAAGCTAATATGCACTGTTGCTATGGACGTATCTACAGATATTTTCCAGAGGGCCCACGTCTCTAGCATAGATGGATGTAAATCATCCAATTATTATTATTCTTTATTTCAGCTTCACTTCACTCCGTTCAACACGCAATGTCCCAAAAATTGGGCAAAAAATAGGGAAAAACAGAATGTCTTGGCATTAGGCTCGTTTTGCCCCCCCAGATTTTGCAAAATATTCTTTCTACTTTCTACAAAATCGCCGCCTAATAATAATAAATCTTTTATTTTTCAAAACTAACCTCGATTCTTGGCGCCACGCTCGTTGCGCACGAGGAGTTCGTGGTCATCATGCTCGAGAGGCTCAGAAGAAGCGAGCGTCACCAGAACCATTGCACCAACGAGCCACCACCAACGGAAGTTCTGGAAAGGATATATGTATTAGAAAGTAGAATCTTAATTTGTAAGTTCTTTTATTTTCACGATTATTACACATTTTAAATGAAACTATTTTAACCGTATATAGGTATATACCGTACACCGTATAGCTTCATTTAAAAATCTTAATTTCTTCTTTCACATAGACTGTTTATTGAAAACACTTTCGCATTATCAATTAGTGTAATTAGAGTAATGGGCTTCAAATTCACAACCGTCGCGTTTACAGTCAGGCGCTGTGCCGCTGCGCCACCGAGGTCCTCAAAAATAACAAAAGTGGAGAACGGAGTGGGATCTTATTAGATCTGGATAGCCTATCTGGGACAAATAGGTGATTATTTTTAGGCTGGTATCTGGTATCCCGTTAGGCAGCCTGGCCTGTCCTGCTCAGAAACCTGGGGACCTAGTATTAAGACACTTCGTTTCCATTAATGTATTTTCGTCGTCCACTTGCTACCGAATTCTCTTTAAGTGGGAGAACTTAATGCTGCTCTTGGCCTCGTAATCAAAGTAAGTGAAAATATTCAATATTTAATTCCTCTGAGGAGATATCGAACTCATAAACGCTACGATTACTCAATTTTTCTTTTCACATATTCGGCGACTCTGTGCAATTTAATACTAAAGTAGCTTTCAAAGACCACTCACTTCTGCATCTTAATGGGAGGTCAATCAGCTTAGAATGTAGTTTTGCTGAGAGAATCGAAAAAATAATATTAGCAGTGGCTTTTTATCTTTTTAGATCTTTTTAGATTTGTATGAAGGATACGAAATAAGGCACTTAGCACTAGAAAATGAATGGATGAGTCTCCCCGTTCTCCAATTTGTGCTGTTCTTTAGACATACCTATAAATTAATTTACACTATAGTAGTTATGTATGTGCAAAAATATATAAAATTTCGTAACAATATTATAATTTCGCAAAAGCTTGAGATTTTTGTATTTATTATATTTTTTTTACTATAAATAAGTGTCGAACCTGTTATATCTTTCTAAGTATGTAATCATTATCTCGATTAGAATTTTCAATTGATTTGGAACGCTGTTTGCTGAACGTGATATCGCATGGTATTGTCGCTTTGCTTCGATACACAACAATCGCTAGGCTTAGGATTTGAATTGACATTATGTGATAACTGTTTACATACTAATAATTGTAAAAAGTCATATATATTTGTTTTTTTTTTAACTTTACGCTCTATCCCGTATCCCGTATGCCAATATCAGGGTAGGCGGAGGTAACCTAGTGTCAAGACACTACCGTTACCACGCTTCACTCAATTTCCGTTACATTGCTGTATTGTCACCAGAACAAGTAAATGAAAATAGTTAATTCTCCCGATCGGGAATCGAACCCACAACCGTCAGGCTTACTTACAGTCTAACGCTAGATGCATACTTTTGAAGAATTAAAATAGTAGTAGTACGAGTACATTAGTGTAGTACGTTAGTGTAGTTTTGAACATTGTTAGGCATGTAGGTTAGCGAGTGTAGGGGAGCACTAAGACAGGATTTAACCGAATTCCTTCCAAAAAGGGGAAAAGATGGATTTTTTCCTAAAAGTCCTAGTAAATTGCTAAATAAGATTAGACAAGATGATCGACGATTGGTACTAACATGGGCATAGGAAGAACGGAGCCGGCTGGCCGTGCCAACCCCAGAATGGTAAAAACATTACAAACCCTAAACATTTACACGAACATATCTGTTCAAAGCTAAAGTACAAAACACACATATAATACTTATAGTAAAATAATAACATTTGTTATTTTTATTTGTCATACCACATTTTATAAACAATGGCTACGAACTCGAGTCAATGGCCTCGTATCTTTTAATTATATATAGCATTATTTATATAACGAAACGGTCATCCGTTTGGTCTTAAAATATGAAGATGCCTGTGCCCCTGCCCGGCGATTGTACATGCGACGGTTGTTGGTTCGATTTCCACTCGAGGTATAATAAATAAATATTTATTTATATTTAATATTTTCATTTCATTGCTCTGTTAACAACGCATAGCGCGCGCGCTCAAGAAAGAATTCGGTTCAAGAATTCGGAAAGTAGGAAACGGAAGTTTCTCAATGTATAGAAAATTGGACAAAAGTGAAAGTGTAGAAAGGAGTGTCTTAACACTAGATTACCAAAAATATCTGATATAATGTAAATATTATTAGAGGAGTTTATTTATATAAAAATTACAATTTTTTATATCGACTATATATATATATATATATTTATATATATATATATTTATATATATATATATATATTTATATATATATATATATATATATATATAAACCATGGTGTACGTAGGTTTTTCGTAATTAAAGGTTATCAATCCATTTTTACATAACTATATTATTCATATTTAAGCAACTGTTACTATTACAATGTTGGAAATAGTTGATTAGTTTCTAAAAGGAAATAATACATAAAACGTATCAATATTCATTTGAAATATGTTCCGCATATTACGTTGTAGGCGCAATTCAAACGCAATACAAAATTTGTCGTGGCACAGGGGCACAAAGTGTGCTGCAAACCCGACTGGTTCTGAGTTCGATTCCCACTCGAGAAAAGGAAACATTTATTTAAATTAATATTTTAATTTGTTCGCTCTGGTGTCGAGTCAAGCGCGGCGTTGCGTTCCGGCAGTCAACTCGCAATACCTCTAGAATTCTGCGGAAAGTGGAGAACAGAGTGTCTTAACACGAGGTTCCCTCTGCCTACCCTGCTGTATATGGGAAACAGAGTGAAGCTGAAGCTGAATGATGTCTGACGGAGTAGTTTTTTTTTTCATATTCACAATCACTCACACACACACACACACCACATAAACGCAAAGAACCTAGTGCTAAGACCGTCCTCCACTTTCCGCCCAAATTCGAATACTTAAGTGATAAGTGGCGGAACATAACGCTGCGCTTTGTCTAGCCAAGGCAGGGGAAATAAAAGTTTTTTATTACCTCAAGTTCAAAACTGCATGAGAATCAAATTGTTGCGCACTTACAGGCGCACGCTTGTGCCCCTGCGCCACGACTGGCCTCAGGCACTATACCATTATAATTTCAGGGTAGGCACAGGAATCCTTGGAACCTAGTGTTAAGACCCTCCGTTCCCATTAAGACACTTACGGTGTATAGAAATGATAGCAATATCACAACGTTAAGTATCAAATCGATCAAGAATGGAAGGAATCCGTTGTTAAAAAAAGTTTACATTTACACTAAAAATATATATGAATTAGATAGGTAAAATAAATAAAGTTGACTGAGGAAAGCACTTTATTTTCGACATGGACTTATATTAGGTTCTCTCGGCGCGACAATTTTTGATTGATGCGGTAGTTTAGTTTACAGCGGACGAGTGGTACATACATATATATATGTACAATGTTCCTATATAGGCCTCTAAATACATATTATATTATTATTGGAGGAATAAGTTATTTTACGAGGCACAACGCGGTGTTGTCTATCAACCAACACACCATTACTAAAAATTAAAAATAAATATACAAAAGCTATTATAATAACCAATATTTATTTCAAAGGAAATATTGTATAAAAATTAATATTTAATTGAATAAAGAACGCGTTAAGCTATAATATAAGGATATCTCGATTCCATTACTAAAATAAACTGGGGTCAATGAAAGTCAGTAGATAACGGACAGACGTATGTATATGTATGTATGTATGTCTGTTAGTGCATTCACTCATGAACATTATTATTTATTTGATATTATATAGAACGGATATTGTTAGACAGACTGCGATGGTACCGGGTCAAAAATAAAGTTAAAGACTTTTTTATACGATCGTTGTGGGTTCGAATCCCATTCGTAAGATTATATTGAAAATATTTATTAGCACCGGTAGACTAAGCGCGGCGTTGAGTTCCGTTACTTAATACATAATATCATGAAAACGAAGTTCGGCGAAACGAAGTTTGTGGAACTGACTTAGCATTTTTGCTTTTTTATACATATACATACATCACTTTATAAAAATAAATAAGAACGGTGATTCTTAACTATATTTTATTTTTGCCTCTCCTGACTAAAAATAGAAATGTTTATTCAATTTTTTCCTTGTTTTGTGTCAAAGTTTATCTGTTATAGAGAGAGTTAGAGTGATAAGAAAAAAAATTATAATAACAAAATGGGAACGGCTAATAACTTACAAAAAGTAAACTACTATAAACAAAATGATTAAATTATATTTGCGCACATGAACATAAAATTTCATTTAATATAATAAAATATTTTCGTCTATAGAAATACTCGGGCCTATTGTCCCTAAGTATCGAATTTTCGCGCAAAAGGCACTTAAGCCACGTGAGTTATGTGATAACTGCAGCCCTGACCTAATTTTTTACTCCTAAATACATAGAAAAAAGTTAAAATAAAAAAAATACAATCAATGCCACATTTCTCCGTTATCCGTTTACACAGTTTAGCAGAATCTTCAACAATTTAAAAAAAAAATGTGTAAACCACACAGACAGATGGTCTTAAACTTTTAATAACACGAAAAAAAAGCTTTGTCAAAAAAAAACACATCTACACATGTCCTCAAACTGCATTCGTACCAACTTATGGCGGGACACAACTACATTTAACATATTATTAACAACAACAAAATTCGCTTTCAAACCTTTTCTAAAATAACAATATGAAATTAAGCTATCAATTATAAATTTGTCAGTTATATTTGTATACAAAAATATAGTAAAAGCCACTTACTTCCATCATTATACACGTCGGGCTGGCGGGCGGACGTGCGATCGACACCAGCTCGGTACAGAGAATGACGCTACAGTGCTCTACATCGGTTTCACACCAGGACTACGTATATTGATCTGTCTCGTCCTTACCACCCCCGCCCTAAGGCCCTGTGGGAAAGATATATTACATCTTAGATAGCCGGATTTACTTCGGAGATTTTGATGTGTATTAGGAATTCGGGCTTTTTTGGGGGGTTAGGGCTAGAAAAAAAATTAGTATTTAATTATAGTATGTCTAAAATCGGAGGAATTAAGTCGTTCAAACATGTTAAATTATTTTAATTTTCAGCTCTGATCGTCAAGTGCGGTGTTGGATTCCGCATTGCCTCGATTGATAGAGTGGGGAACGGAGTGCCTTCTTATTAAGTTCTGTCTGTTTGTATTCTTAAATGATAAAAAAATAAAGTGATTAAATTGTTTTATTATACTACAAAATATTGTATTATAGAGCCCGCTATGGGACAGCGCGCCTCCTATAATACAACACCGAACGCTACGGTTGTGAGTTCTATTCTCCTTTTGGAGAATGAACTATTTAATATTTTCGTTTCGGCGTTGAGTTCCACGTTTCATCATGCGATGACTGCAAAACTCAACTGTAAGTGGGGAACGGAGTGTCTTAACACAAGATGCCCATCGTCTATCTTACTTTGCGCGGCAAATCCCACACACAGCTGTTTAAGCAGAGGGAACCTAGTGTTAAGACACTCCGTTCCCCACTTTGCGCCGAATTGTGAAGGCATTGCGTGTTAGTGGTGGAACGCCAACGCCGCCGTTTACCACCAGACCAGCTCGACACCAGAGCGAAGAAAATGGAAATACAAACTTTAAACGAATATATACTTTCCTCGAGTGGGGTTCGAACCCACAACCAGTCGGTTAACAGTCATACTTTGTGCCCTTGCGCCGCTATTAAAAATAATGAAGTGCGATGCTAAACTAATCACTAATGAACACAATTAGTTTCAATTCATTAATAGACTAATTAATATTTATAGAAACGTATTAGTATTATGTTGTGTTGGGAATAAATAGGTTAATTATATTAATATTATTTGTATTTTAGTTTAGTTTCACGCAGTATCCCGCGTATAAGACGACATGAAAAGAATTAATTCTCCCAAAAAGGGATTTAATCCATTTTTATTTCAATTATTATTTGTAAGTAAATGTAATAAATGATTCATGATATTTTATCTATGATAAAAAAAATTAACCGACTGCGACGAATTCTCAAGAGGAGGGTTGTTTTAGCGCATATGAGTGTGTATGGATGTCCGTTCCTTTGTTCCCTTGTAACTGTTAAACCAGTGAAACGATTTTGATATAGGGGTCGTGCAGACGTCTCTGGATTTGTCTTGATGGCGCGAGTTTTTTTTTTTTACCATAGTTTTTTTATATATTATAGTTTGATTTCCTCGGGTGGGAACGGTATCCATAACCTGTTGCCCTTACAGTTATACGCTTCTGCTTCTGCACCACGACTGACCTGAAATACAAAAAAATTATAAAACATACATTTTTGTAAAAGAAAATTTTGAAAATAATTTAAAATAAAATTTACAAGCGAAATCATTATATATTAAAAAATGAAGTAGCGACGCAATATTGTCGTCTACGAATGTTTCGCTCAAAGAAACTATAGCTGCTGCTTTCTGAAGTGCTGTGAAATATGAATATTTATTAAATGTCCGACTATTTGACGTCTGGATTTGAAGTTTAAGAAAGAACTTCTACGGAAGAAATAAATCTATACTCCTATCTATATTAATATTATAAACCTGGAAATTTTGCTTGGATGAACGCACGTAGCTCCGAAACTGTTGGTTTATATGAAAATATATTTTAGTATTGGATAGTTCTTATAAAATTATAGCGAATTCTGGAGGCATTGCGTGTTGAGTGGCGGAACTCAACGCCGTGCTCGACTCCAGAGCGAAGAAATGAAAATATTAAATATTTCATTTCCTCGAGTGGGAATAGAACACACAACCTGTTTACAACGTGCGTACAGTCCCACGCTTCTGCCCCTGCGCCATACCGGCCTCATAATAATTACATTCCGTTAATCGTGCTTACGTGGCCAACTAAGAAATTCTGACTGCAGGTGTGGAGTTTCCTAGTTATTTCCACCTGTCCACGCGAAAAAAGACGATCGGAGTGTCTACATTTTTAAACCTACCCTGTTATATCCGGTCGATTAACGAAAATAAATCTATACTTCTATACTAATATTATAAAGCTAAAAATTTATTTCGTTCAACACACTTTTCTCCAAAACTACGGCTTCTTATGAAAACATATTATAGAGTAAACATATTATCAGATGTTCAAGATGTTATATACTAGGAAATCTTTAGGCTATACTTAATTATTACATTCCGTTAATCCTTGATGTAGCCCACAGCACTTGCGACCAACGTTACCTAGTTATTTCTGTTTGACCACACGAAAGAAGCCGCATGTAAATGTTAGTAGAAACCGTGTGTGACGATACCGAAAATAACACATAAATATTTTAACTAACAGGCAAAGTTTCAGTCGAAAACTAGTTTGTTATAAGATACTTACTCAAGGAACTTCTATTCATGGAATTAGTTACTATACAGTGTGTCTTATAAGCTTTATCTTGTTTCCCTTATCTTTCTTTACTTTACTTTGCAGGTATTCAACTAAGAAATTCGTTCTAAAATAGAAATTTTGGAGTTTACGATATTAAAAATGTATGTGCAATTCCTAGGAAATCCTCTTATAGTCGCAAGGTAAAGCACTTACATGACTGTATAGTAACTACATGTGTGTGAAAATGGGAGCCAAGTTTAATATCAAAATATGATAAGCTTCTCTACTTTACCGATAAACGTTTAGAGATATAGACGGATGCCGAATTCGCTAACTCACTTGTATTTTTCATTAAACACAAAAATTATAGAATAAAATTATTCTATAGATTAGTAATAATTACCAAAATCACGATACGATTTCTAAAATAAAAAGAATAAATAAGAACCCAATTATTTTTACACAATTAGGTAAGAAGTTGAGCCAGATAGCTAATTTCCATGCATTTTTAACTACTTCCTATGTCATCCAGAAGTGGGTTAAGTTTATGACCATCGTGGCGCAAGAGCCCAAGCGCGCGACTGTACACTACGATTGTTGGTTCAATTCCCTCTTGGGGTAATGAAATATTTCATATTTTCAATTACCTCGCTCTAGTAGCGACGCAATGAGCGGCGTTGATCTCCACCACTCAACACGCAATTCCTCTGGATTCAACGGAAAGTGGAGAACGACGTTGTTTTAATGGAAATGGAGATTCCCAGGTACCCTTTTTTTTTCGCTGGGAAATGCATTTACGCAGACCGCCCATACGGAAGGCGTGCCTTATAGATGAGCGGTACGGCCCAAAAGTGGGCTACCAACGTGGAGGTAAAAAAATATATCCATCCCCTTATATTTCCGCTGCCACTTTACACCAGTTTAACTTTAATTGTGAAATTGTAACTGCTTAGTACTCCTTTGTGTATCAACACTATTTTTCTGTGTCGCAAGTTCCCTGATTTGAACTTGACTGCACGCGCTGCTGCGTGTTTACGTAGATCAATGTATTGTGTTATTACATAATTAGATTCTGTAATAATAATATGTAAGCACCTCTGGTGCTGCACGGGGTCGTGGGCGGCGGTGATCACCTCCAGGTGACCCGAACGCTCGTTTGCCTTGTCCTTTTTCCATAAAAAAAAAAAGATTCAGGTTAGTTAGTACATTTTACGGAGTAGATAGATAGAAATATTTAAGTCATAGCGTTAAAACTCTCGGTACTTCACGTTTGGTCAATTTTAGAGATATTGCGCGATGAGTAGATGAGAGGGATCGAACGCATCAACTTTTTCTTATTAGGCCCTTTGATTAAATATATTTTTAAATATAAATATTTTTAAAATCTTGCGCTGAGAAAACAATTATTTTCATTACCTAGCTCTAGTAACAAAATGAGATGAAATGTTCCTGTAAATTTTATTTACAACTACTTATTTTCTAATTTTAATGTTAATAGACGAAGAGAATATTTTTTCATCTGCAAAGTATTATTTGACATTAAGAATATATATTTTTTTAAAAGTACTTATGACGTTATGAACGTAGCAGCATTTGAACCCGCGCCTCTTGTTACGTTCCAAGAGGTGGTCCCTAGCCAAACTTTCAACGGGTTTAAATTCAAATTAAGATTCAAAATATACTTTATTCAAATAGACTATTATATCATTGAATAGAATTTTCTATACAGGTATTTTAAATTTTGGTAACGGCAAACTAAGAAATTTATTACCTTAAAAAAACTGTTTAAGGGAAACTCATACAATAATTCACAAATAATATAGTAATTAATATTCTTTATTATTTGCAAGTAATAATATTTTTTATTTTTATTATTAGAAAATTTAAATTATTCTAAACTTTCCAGTAAGAAAATATACCCACAGCATTTGCTATCAGTAATTTTATTTTATAGTAAGTATGGAATGCCAGTAATTTTATATAAAGTCACTTTGTCGTCGCTCTAATCTCAACAGACACCGCGCGGCGTTTAATAGTTCCAGAGCATGGCTCGGGCGTAACCAAATATAACTGAGTTCGTAGACCAGAATATCCTAGTACAGTCTCAGTATCAGGCGAAATATCGATATAACATGATTTTCATTGGCTTACATTTGTAAATCTTGGTAAATATTAATAGTAAAAACATTGATTATAATTAATTGAAAAACTCCTCACTATAATGAAATTTATTTAATGTAATATATTTCTAATGTTTTTTTTTTCTAAACATAGTATAAATTTTCATACCTGAGCTCATGTATAGAATTCCTTACTTCAATCTTGTAAAAGTTTGTATGTCTAATATAAACATAAATATCTCACTAAAGTTCTCACTTCGTGCCAAATTTTATAATTGTAAGTCTACGGGATTATAGGTTTTTATTACGCGACGAAGAAACTTAAGAAACCTCAGTTTGCACCCGTATGGACTCATTTTGTATGAAATGAACAATAAATATAAGCTTGCAATGTTTTTTTTTCCACGTAATACCTAAATAACTATACCTGTCAGATTTTTTCCAATATTTGTATTGTAATGTTTCACATCATACAAAATGTCGACAACAAGTATATAGGTTACAATTTCAGCTTGATGTCTCCTCCCGATCGCGATATAAATGGTCATGACGCGGAGACGGACAATTGAACAAGTAAGTGCTCCTATAAGGATTACGTTTTTTCTTTTGAAGTACGTAACTCTAAAATTATAATAGAACATAATGTGAATCAAAAACATTCTTTAACTTATCTTCCAAAATCTTCTGTGTATTATTTCATTCATTCATTCATCACCAGCCTGTCCTCGTCCACTGCTGGACATAGGCCTCTCCAATGGCACGCCACTGAGCTCGATCTTCAGCTCTTCGCATCCAGCCGCTGCCCGCTACTTTGCGAATATCGTCACCCCATCTAGCTGGAGGACGTCCTACATTACGCTTGCCGAGGAGTGGTCTCCACTCTAGAACGCGCTTACCCCAACGGTCATCGGTTCTGCGGCCAATGTGACCAGCCCATTGCCACTTCAGCCTGCTAATCTTTTGGGGCTATGTCGATAGCATTGGTTCTCTGTCGGATAACTTCATTTCGAATTCGATCCTTCAGAGATACTCCAAGCATAGCCCTTTCCATAGCACGCGTAGTATTATTTGGCATATATGAAATATAGCGTATAATGTTAGTCCCTTTTCTCTACAACACAATCGTCTAGAAACATTGTGTGCGCTGCAGTGGAACTGAACTCCTAGTTTCATAGCCCGGTTTCCACTGCAAAAGAAACATGGGCGGTAACGCTTAGGCGGAACGGACTAAAAGAGTCTTTTATTACTTCCCTCTGTTCCCAAGAAGTGAGCGAGTTCATTTTGACTCTTTCTGCTCGCTCGGTCCTTTCCGCCCGACTATTTTTTGGCGGAAATATAGGTAGGTACCTATGTGGTTAACTCTGGCTAGCTAAAGCGCCGATACATCGGACCACCTGCATCTACAGGACATCCCGCCGTGGCACACACGACCGCCCGACAGGAAGCATCTACCAAGGGACATCGTCACTTCCCCCAACGCCGACTCCTGACCTGCCTCCTCGTTCGCTGGTCGTATAAGCTGGGCCTCTCAAGGGCAACCGTGAGTCTTCCGCTTCGCTAGAGGTGAAAACCAATGAAAATAATCAAAAACTGTGTAACAAATTTACTTTGTTCACTTCGGCCATGGCGTGATGTAATATCTTAGCTATTGTACCTATTTATAAATGGACTATATAATACAAAAAATATATTTTTTGTGAATTATAGCGTTCATTATAATATTAATATACAGTATAGATATAAACTTAAAGTAACGAAAGCGAATGCTTTCTAACAAGTAATATTATCAACAATAAAAACAATTTAAAATTCCAAACAGCTTAAAACTGAAACTGAAAAATTAAATAAAATCTCTCAATCAACTTTTCTGTTGAGTTATGAAAATTTTTAAACTCAAAACTAAAATTATAATGAATACTAGAAATTTTGTACGCTATGTATGTAGATACGAATGTTTTTGACAAGGACGAACGGAGCGGAAAATTCTAATTAATATATGCTTTACATGTTTACTTTATTCAGTGCGCGGCTATGGCGAAATGGATATATTTTTTAATTTTCGGTATGAATTTCCTTTATTTCTTGCATTTTCATTTTATTGTCTGAAAACGCGAAACTTGTGGGTAGATTCCCATTTGGAGAAATTAATTATTTTTCTTTCCTCACTCGAGACAAAGCGCTGTGTTGGGTTTCGGCATTCAACAAGCAATGAGAATTAGACGGTGCGTGGTGTAAGTAATGTCTTAACACTAGGTTCCGTTAGATGTCCGCCTGTCTGTATGTCTGTCCGTCTGTCAAGATAGTATGGAGGTATCAAGCTGAAATGATTGTTAAATACGGTCTACAGTCTTAGTGCCCTGAAAAAAAATCTTTCAAATCAATGTCATCGAAAGATATCAGTACCGCAAGCAAGGCTCCATTTTAAAGCATATTATATGAAGTTCACAGCGTAATGAAAACATGTAAGGTATTTCCTTAACGTAAAATTATAAAATTTGGTATTAAGTGAGATCTTACAGTAGAAATAAAAAAAATGTTAACCTAGTGCTAAAACAATCTGTTCCCATTAAAACGTTTGCAATCCCCACTTTCCGCCAAATTCTGGGGGCATTGCGAATTGCGCTTTTCCTATATATTTCATTCCCCTGATTGGAAATCGAACTCACAACGGCGCGTTTACAGTCACACCCTATATCAGGAAAAAGACCAGTAGTTCACTTCCGAAGCACAACATAGAAATCAATATGAAATCTATTTAATTACTTGTTGTACTTACAGGTATCTTAGCAGTTTCATGCGGCGCTCGGGAACCTTTCAGGCCACATGACGGCTCCGTACCATTCTTAGTAAGTTTATATTTAGACTAGTGACCGCTAGGAACTTCGTTTGTATGAACTATGTACATATATAACGAACGTGAAATACTGTTTTTCTTGTTCCCGTGGGGGAGTCCTCTCTTCCCATTCTCCCTTATACTCCGCAAATTTCAGCGTAACGTATTGTTTCCTGTGCTATATCAGGCAATTAGTAACAAGAGAGTTTCGTATATAAGCAGCGGAACTCAAGGCCGCACTTCGACTGGTTACCACAATTCATAATCTTAATTAAAATAATTCAGCTCCCGGAGTAAGTTTACTTTTTATGAGATGAACGTTTCTCCCATTACCTATCTAAAAAAGTGACTCCCGGCAGTAATGTTGAAACTACTCAGTTGCATCTTATATACCAGACACCAGTTACTGGCAGCCACGCCTGTATTTTATGTGGGCTGCATAAAGGCTTAGCATGTCCTCTAAAGTGACCTGACCAGGGTTCATAGTTAACATATGAGTATTATTTATACTATTATACAGTATTGTGCTATAATAGTCATATAAATATAAAATCTACTCAACAGGGATATAGAGTGAAGCATCAAAAAAAAAATTTTGCCGATCATTCCCCACAGTTTTCTTATAAATATAGGTTTTCTATACGCGACAAAATTCGTAATGATGAAATCCGTCGACGAACTCGGGTTACCGACATAGCTCTCAAGATTTGCAGTGGCAATGGGCAGGCCATATTGTCAGGAGGGCCGACAACCGATGGGGAAGAAAGGTCCTCGAATGGCGACTCCGTCTCGGCAAAAAGATCACAGGCCGCCCTCCAACCAGGTGGACCGACGACCTTAAAAAGACAGCGGGAATCCGCTGGATTCAAAGGGCGCAGGACCGGACGGAGTGGCGAGAATTAGGGAAGGCCTATGTCCAGCAGTGGACGTTGAAAGGCTGATGGATGGATGGATGGTGGATGGATGGATGGATACACGACACTCTGGAGAAAAGGCGCCCCGTTCCACAGCTCTATTATTTTTGGAGCTGATGCCAATGTAAATTAAGGCATTCTTTTATAAAATAAATTATATTAGACTGTTCACCCTTTTTAGAAATTTTTAATTGATGAGAGGTAGTGCTCATATATTAGGTGGATGTAAAAACACATTTGGTGTGGATGTGAGGTGCATCACATGTGTGGATTCGCACATGTGATCTCACATCCACACTTATAAACTATTGTTAGCGTATTCGTGTAAAAGAGGGTGGTGATGGAGGTGTAGGTGAAAAAGACTATAAAATCAGTGGAATTGTGTCGACGTATCGGAAGGAAGCTCGTGTGTAGTCCGATATGGAATCCTAAAATATTTAAAATTAATATTACTTATCTGATTCAAAAAGCATCAGAATTTCGGTCCACGATTTGGTCCACCAAATGTATAAAAATCCAGCCACCGTTGAACGTAGTTTATTCTTCATACATAAAATGTTATTCCATTTTCCAAGTTAGTTTTACTTTCGAAGATTGAATTGAAATAGCTTATTCAAGTCAGTTCCTTTAAACATATAAAGTAGCTTCAGATTTGCTATTGCCTTACATTTCAACGACAGCCGGTGTTACGTTGTTTATACATACATACTTTTTTGGCTTTACGCTGGGTAGGCAGGGGCAGATGGGACCCTAGTGTTAAGACACTCATTTCCCATTAAGACTCATCCGTTATCCATTTCCGTGCGCCTTCTGGCAACGACTAGCCTGTACCAATATACCTAGATACTTACTTTTATGTTGTTGTTTTAAAGGTAAGGTCTCTATTAGTTTTTACCTGAGCCTTTCACGCCTAGTCAAATAGAATTAACTAAGAGTTCTACGTCTGCGTGTGTGCGATAATATAATGTAACCTTAATAAAATAAAACGTAAATATAACCTTCATCGGTAAATGGACTATCTTACTCTAGAAAAATTGTTCTATTCGAACCAGGTGTTCCTGAGATTATCGTGTTCAACATTCATGCATTCTCCCATTGTGTAACTTTATTTCTTTCTCACCGTATAACTTCTTTCGTGTGTTCTCAATTCAACGTGACATTGACGAAGTGATTTTGCGCTCAACCGTCACTCTTGGAACGACATACATCTAGAACTGAACCCTACAAGTTTTTTTTTACCTTAAATAAAACCACGTAAAACATTAAGCACTCGTGGCGTAGGGGCACAAGAGTACGATGGATGATGCGATGGATGGTTATGGATTCGATTCCTACTGGTTGTAATGAAATATTGAATATTTTAGTTTCTTCGATCTGGTGACGAAGCAAAACACGGCGTTGAGGCGTTCCGCCACTCAAAATCAAAAAGGGATCTATAATTCCATCTGTGCATCCTGCTATACACGAGATACAAAGTGAAGCTAAAAAAACTTTATAAGCTTCAATTCAATAATATTTAATCGTATATTCATATTTTATTCCAGTTTTGTACGAAGAAATCTTACAAACATCAACAATTTTCCTCTCCGAGTAAAAGTATCCGGTAGTTCTGCAGGATGAACTTATGATAACTTTTCATATTAGTTTCCTGTCTTTAGAAATCTCTCAGATTTGTATTGAATATTATTTTACAAGTACGTAGAGTAGTAATACTGTAAAATATGCATGTCGAAATCAAAATAATAAAAATACACAGTGGTGTCAGTGCCAAAGGTGGCTTACACGAGCGACGAAGACTGGTGAGAATTAGAATTGAATTAATTTAGCTTTAGATTCAAATCCTGCTGGAAAACGTCAAGATCCATCTTTTCATAAGCAAAACCTAACTAGATACATACAAACATACATACATCATAAGCATTCGCACAAACGTCTCTTACATAAGGCATTTACCTGAAAAGTAGGGCTTTCAACCAGCTCTTGAGCTTTCAAAGGCCACCGCTAGGCTTATTCAGACTTTTGTAATGGACATGTTGAAATTGTTTTACATTTTCTTTTTATATGTGGTAAAGGATAAGATTTTTGCTAGTTGGTCTATTTGTTATGAGTGTAAGTTCGAATTTTGTCCACATCTGTAATAATATTATAAGTTTGAAGAGTTTGCTTATTTGAACTCTAATCTCAGGAACTTATAGTTTCGAATTGAATAAAATATATTTATTTCTTTATCGAAGTAGGATCAAATCGCGTTGATCGTTTCAATGTAAACCAGCCAGTCCAGTTGTGTGCACATGAGCGTTTTTTTTATAGTACAAAAGTTTTAAGTTAAATGTTTCACATAGCTTTTGTGGCCATTTACAGACGATATATGTAAAACTTTATCTTCTAATTTTATTGTAAAAAAAGACAAAGAACAGAGATACTACATTCATTAACTACTACAAGTATATACTACTACAAGTATATACTACTACTACAAGTATATACTACTACAAGATATACGATACCCACTCGAGGAAATGAAATATTTATTTATATTTATATTTTCATTTTTTCGCTGCTGTGTCTAGGCTTTGCCTAAACACCGGAAAAAAAGAAGAAAAAGAAAAGAACGCGGCATTGAATTCCACTACTCAACACGCAATGCCTCCAAAATTTGGCGGAAAGTGGGAAACTGAGTGTCTTAACACTAGGTTCCCTCTACCTACCTTGCTAAGTACGGGATACAGGGTGAAGCTGATTTATTGTATATAGATATTGACTTAACCTACTGTACAGGTTTACTACATATCCCGCTACCGAGGTGTCTGCGTTGGCACTCTCCTATCCCGCACTACAGTGATAACAGCGTGCGTATGCGTGGTCAATCCCACCGCTGACACGCACGATACCAGGCCCATCAACGTGGTGACAGCCGCCACGTACAGGCATCCGAGACGTGGCATACGGGTTCAAGTCACTAAGCTTATTGTGCCCAAGTGTAAGTATTGATCTTTGTGTGGATTTAATTTATTTGTATAATTATGATTCCCGCTTTTTAACCGAATTCTGTAATAAAAGGAGATTATCAATTCGAATGTACTTTTACCTCAGAAGTTTTAACTGGGTGAATCGGTTTTGATGATTCTTTTTTTATTTGAAAGTTAGTGATTTCCGGGTGGTCCGGTACCGTAATTTCGTCCATTTCTGACAATGGTATCTGTGAGAAACACTCCTCTATTTTCCACCCAAATTTCGAAACGTTGCGAAACTCAAGGCCGCATATTGTCTTGATACCAGAGAGAGATAAAGAAAGTAATTGATTCCTCCGTGGAAAACGAACCTACAACCGTTGCTTATACAGACAAACGCCTCCACAGAGTCCTCAATAATATTTGTATAATGATATAATTGGCTTCATATTATTAAATGATAACGAATTTAGTAGGAAATGAGGTCAAATGCGATAAGTCCAGTTATTCAGCTTCTTTAAGAACAATGGAGTTTTTCAAGTATTATCGTACACATCGGATATAGCAGTTACCGAACCAATTCATATAGATATCTTATGTATGGAATAAATATGAAATAAAGCGGTGATTGCAAGTTCTATTCCTTTTTAGATAAGAATTATATTACATCCAATCCGACATTTTTTTTAAAATATGATCTAAATAAGTGGAATCGAATCAAAAACCATGCTGTGTGGCTCACCCTGTCTACCATTCAACCCATACCTATATTATAAATTCGAAAGTAACTCTGTCTGTCTGTCTTCTTTAACGCAATCAGGCCCAAATCGCTAATTTAATTGTGATAAAATACCTACTCATATAGAGATACTTGAGGGTCTCGGGATGAACATAGCATACTTTTTTTCACATATTTTTAATATTTTCGATATATACCAATATATTAAAATACTTATTAATTTGACATGCAATTTATTCCGAAATGTTAATAACAACCATCATTATGCGACCGTTGCTAAGCAACGATTTGCAAAGTTTGTTGTTTGAAAACGTCACCCAAAATAAGCTGGCTTAACGCATCTCTCTATTGAAAACTGAAAATAATTTCATAAATATATTTAATAAATATTCGTATAGTTCAAGCGGGCGTAGCCGCGTTCGGGTCCACTAGTATATCATAAGCAATGTGAAGCATAAAAATAATGAATATCTTTATAATAAGAAACTGGTTAAACGCGATTCAGACCCAAACACCAAGTTCTTCGTACTAATTTCATGATTGTAGGGAACATGTCAACGGAACATGAGATATACAATTTTCCGATTCTTTCCTTTATTTGTATTGTAAATGATGTCGTAAAAGCTTCTAACTTTTGATTGCATTGACTTAGGAAAATGTTTCTTCTGTAATCTAAGGGACTCTAGACCGGGATATTTCATATTAATTTGAACTTGATACCTCCCCGCAATCAAGAGATAAAAATCTGGCAAAAAAACTCCTTTGAGGTACGGAACCTTAAAAACATAAAGCATACCCTATCTTAGTGAAACTGGAACTATCTATTAAGAAATGGTATAACAATACTATAAAAATATCATTGTCTAAACGGGACTGTAATATTCTCTGTCTTTTCTAACAAAAGGGAAATGTAACATTCAAAAGTAAATAACTTTTCTGTGATATTGAACTTTTATACTTTTGTTCTAATATTTAAAATAAATAACTTGTGTTCTCATTTTATTAAAATAAATTAAATTTTACTATATCAGCAAAGAGAAATTTTTTTATTTTGATAGTTCAGTTTTTTATTTATAAAAATAAATAAAATAAGTATACACGTTTGGAGATCGAACCCACGACTGTCGGGTTACAGTTAAATGTCGTGTCTGAAATATTTTAAACATTAATATACCACCAGTGCATTGTTTAAATACCTAAGTATGCTAACGTGTAGTACAAACTTTTGCCAGACTAAGACTTACGAAACAAACTTAAATGCTAAGATGAAATCTCTGAAGCCATCGAATGAACACGCTTTTTCCCGAATAACAATCTATGCAATGCTAGACGTTAAGACGGGTAGATCCCACATTCTGCAATTTTTGAGAATTTTCATGTCGAGCGGTGAAATAAAAATTGTAGCTATAGAATTAATCCCACCATCGGAATTGCAACCCACAATCCGGATACTAGACACCAGCCTTAAAACCAAATTAGTTACTTTAATAAATACCTACCAAAATGTTGATAACAAAATTAAAAATTTTCAATTCTATTAAGCTTTTAGTTATTTCGTTAACAAACTAAAATATTTCGACTAAAATCAACTCTGTACAGTACCTACACAATGGAACGGTTACAGGTTTTGTTCATAAATTTCAATGGAACGGGAGAATGCTAACTCAGTTAAATAATATGTGTTTTGCTAAAATAATGTTTCCTGGCGTCAGGCTCCAGTTTGTGTTGAAATTTCGGCCTTTGTTATATTTTATTTAATTTCCTACAAATTTTATAAATGTGCAAGTTTGTGAGGATGGACGTTTGTTTCATTTTCCCAAAAACTACTAAACTACTGAACAGATTTAAATGAAATCATAGCTAAACGAAAAATTGTTTTTACTAATAAAAAATTAAGTATGAAAATAAAAAAAAAACGATACAAAGATCTGTTCAAAATCAAAAGTAATCCCCCCGTAAAATATCCCTACATACGCCCATGGAAGACTGAGGATCTAACGTTACACATACCGAATCAGTCGCATTACGTATTGAGTGGCGGAATTAAACGCTGCACTTTGTGTTATTGAAGTGGAAAAGTTAAAGAATTCACCCCCCCAGACACTGTACCGCTACTCACATACTCACATAATAATATATTTTTAAACTTCCTACGTAACTGTTGTATCCCGTACGTCGCAGGGTAGGCAGGGTAGGCAGAGGAAACATGGGAATCTAATGTTAAGACACTATCCCATTATCATCATTCCGTTCCCCACTTTCGACTGAAGTCTCGAAGCATTGCGTGTTGAGTGGCGGAACTCAGTGCCACAGAAGAATATTCCACTCCCCCGAGTGGGAATCGGTGTCACAACCAACACCTCACAGTCGATGCTTAGTTGTATTTCAAATAATTATACATTTATTAAATACACATATCGATATATTATAATTAACTAATAATAGTCATTACCCACAACGTCACTCCAAAGCCCGATGTTACTCTAATTGCTACAGAAGCACGTACATACGTATATACCAATTAATTATAATAATTAACAAGTTGCCTGCATTATCGGTACATTGCACGCGCAACTAAATGGTACAATTAATATAGATATTATTAACTAGGTTTTACTTGCGGCTCCGTCTTCCTTGTTAAATGGAAATAACTGAGGGTATCTAATGTATAGAGGCCATTCGAGGCGCACACACAAGCTCAGTAAGCTCAAAGAGAAATGAAATATTTCATATTTTCAAAGTTTAATTTTCAAAAAAGAAAGTTGTATTTAGAAATGTTTTAATAGTAACAGAGTGTTTTAACACCAGTTCCCTCTGCCTACTTGCTGTGTGCGAAATATAGCGTAGGCAAAGCTATAAAAAATGTAGGTATGCCATATTCGAAGTGACCGAGGCAACACGACAAGTACAGTGGGTTACGACGAAACTATTAAACTGATGGAATAATCTATAGCTTTCTTTATGCCCCATAAATGGGCAATCCAACACAATTTTTTTTTTTTTAAATTCAATCCACTAGTTCCTGAGATTAGCAAGTTGAACTAAACAAACACTCCTCAATCCAGCTTCATATTATTGGTCTATCTATTAACGACATATGGTTACTAATAGATACGTGAGATCTTAATTAATTACATCATCTCATGACATGTGGATGCTGTAAACTTATGTATGAAGATATACATAATTAGATGGAAGTGGTATGTCGCAAAATTAATGTTGAAGTATTTTAGAAAAAACTCTTCACATATCTTATAAGAGACTAAATTCATCATCTTTAAGCCAAATAAGCAAAATTGGACCATATCGATATAATATTCGAACCCATATTAATTAACTGATCAACTATTCCACAGTATCAAATGTAACAGCGGAAAGGGCATATATGGTACAAAAATCTCCAGCGTTTATGCTTCTTGCAAAGAAAGTACCTGATGCTCTCGCGGAGGTGCCCCTAAGGCCCATCTCTATAGAGTTCCAAGGTGAAGAAACTTTAGCTTTACATGAGGAGTGCTTAATGCCTGGCTGGCACTTTTTCTATAAGGGAGTATGTATTTTGCTTTATATATTTTCTAATATTTTTTTTCTTCATTATATTATTAGTTTCAGAGACATAGTTAAGTGTGTTAGTGTTAGCCTAGTTATAAAATGAGAAGTAAATTAGATAATAAATCAAATATAGCACAATGTAGTGTAACGCGGTAGAATGACAGACCGCCCTGGTCTGGACAACTTATGTACGTGTAACTTGTGTGTGTGTGTGTGTGTATAGCTGTTTTCTGGACACTTTTGGTTTTTGCAAACAAAATAACTAAAAATCGTTATTTTTTACATTTTCCGTTTATTTTTTAATTCATTTAATAAGAATGGACTTAAAATATAACTTTACTTTTTTATATAACACGCTATTCACATATTCATCAAATCTATTTGAACTGCACAAGTAAAAAAATATTTCTAAATTCGAAGAAAATATTTCGAAAGGGGCGAAGGGCACTAGAAAAGGGGTGAAATCACTCTATTTGTACTTCCTTCACAAGGTAGTATATGGTAGTGAACGTTTCTCAATCACGCTATCGCTCCGTACTGATGGACCCTAAAATCTCCGAAAAAACTAGAACATTGGAGCAAATAAAGGAGACTTGCTTATAGTAATTTTACTAAACAATTTTACGTGGCTGGTTCTAGACTTAGCTTTCTAGGTCTCCGCCTTAAAATTATGATTAATAATCCTGTCTAATTATAAATACGTATTAGTAATAGCTTCATACTATCCTACAAACCGCAGGGTATACAAAGAAAAAAGAGGAGTCTTAAGACACTCCGTTCCCCACTTTTAGCCATATTTTCGAGACATGCAGTAGTGGAACTCAACGCTGCGTTTTGTCCGCCAGAGACGCTGTCCCACTGTCAGAAGCTCAGTTAGCGTAATAATTATTATATTATTGGCGGACTCGATTAATTGGACAATTATTTATTTAATTAATGAATTATTATTTTAATAATAAATGTAGTAAACACCTATTTATAATTACACTGGGCTGGTGCAAACAAGGCCAGTGTTGATATATCGGAAAGGTAACCTTTAAGCCTACATCTGTGCAAGTCCCAGGCACTGCTCCATGCTCCACCTGATTTAGAGACCACAGCTGGAAGGTATCTCACTGCATACGATAGGTGTAAGAATATAATAATATGACATTTTTAAAAATTTTACAGGACAAAATCTATCCAGCCCACAAGTTCTTATTGCAGAGGCATATTCGAGTGCAATATTTGACCATTACAAAGAAGAGTCTATGGTGCAACACCATAACTTTGAAATTCCAAAAGGCTATGACCAACCTCGGATATACCGGAATGTTTGACAAGGCTGCATCTATATGTGTTAGAGATGTAAGAATTGAGGATCAATTCATATTTTCACGCTGTATCCCGCATGTGGCGGGGTATGCAAAGGGAACCTAGTATGGAGACATTCTACGAAATGTCTTAATACTAGGTCCACGAGTATAGATATTGTTTGTCACGTGGTAGAGTTCAATGCCCCGTTTTTTTGTTTACCAGAGCGGAAAGTGAAAATAATTCATTACTCCGAGTGTGAATCAAACCCACAATCGTCGCGTTCAATTTCAAAGATCAATTTAGTATACACTTAAAATTTTGTGACATCGCTAAAATACTGGGCACTTGATTAACGACTACCACGACGACGACGGTAGATATTGTACAACTAGTAGGTAAATATAAAGTTAATATTGGGTAAAAAATTACCTGTAATTTTCGATAAGGCTATATAGAAAAAATAAAACTACTAAAAAAATATTCTATTCGACTTTTTCAATTAGTATGGCTAATAGGATAATTTTGTTTATATATTACAGCCCGATAAAGAAGCTCAACCCTGTCACGTAAGTAAAAATTATAATTATGTAAGCTTAGCAGAGAAAACCTAGGACCCTGGTGTTAGGATATTCCGTTCACTCTCCGCCCAAGTCTGGAGGCATTGCGTGTGCAGTATAACTACTTCACGCCGTAGTTAGCATTCAACGCCGTTGTTTCCATAGTTACCAGAGCGAGGAAATGAAAATATTAAATATTTCATTTCTTCCACTGGGAATCGAACCTACAACCTGTCCCGTTTACAGTTACACACTCGTAACCCTGCACCACGACTGGCCTATAAACTACAATGTATATATTTTTAAAATATCTCTAGTACGTATATATTGTTTCTATTAGTTGCTCTACGTGTTATTTTCACCCACTTCCAAAGGATAATAGAAATCTGTTTTAGAAAAAGCATCTTTTTAACTTAATTTATTTAATTATACTACCTTGTTTATTTTTCGTATTAAATGAATGATATTGTACACTTTAGGGTATGTACGGCGCCCCACTAATATGCCGCGGAAAGGCATTCGGCATGCTCATGTCCCCTGACGCTCAGTGGGCGAACTGCACCGGCCACACCGCCCTCATCCACATGTTCAGTGCCGCGCATATACGGAATTTAATGATTTGCGTTAGTGGGTAAGATTTTAAGTTACTTTTTATTATTACAAACATACCTACCAGAGCTATAATTTAAAATTCAAATTCGAAATATTCTTTATTCAAATAGGCAATTATTATAAGCACTTTTGAATCGTCGAATGAACATATGAACAAAAAGCTACCACCGGTTCGGAAGGCAGTTCTGCTGAGAAGAGCAGACAAGAAACTCAACAGTTGCTCTTGTCAAAGTCAATGGTACAATCTATTACATTAGCTGCCAGCTATCCTGCATTACATACAATAGACATTAATTCCATACATGCGTATTTTCTAAATATTCTTGAACAGTGTAATAAGCTTTACTTGTTAGAACTTTTTTTACAGATATTTAAAAATGTTGTATTGGCAAACTAAGAATACACTGCGGAATTTTATTATATACACGTATACTCAGACCCGTAAAGGATTTATTAACTTTTTGGAGGCGAACACTTGGTGTAACAAGCTTATCTTTATTTCTCGTTCCTATCGTATGATTGTCACTATGTTTACTAAGACAATGTATATTTTGTCGGACAAAGAGAATATTATAGAATATAAATTGGGAAGCAACTGTAAGAATACCTGCATCTTTGAAAACATTTCGTAAATACACTATACATTCAATACATATAGAAAATAATTTATTCGCCTGTGTGAAAATCGAACCCACCAAAACCATCCAGACGCTGTGCCACTGCGCCACAGCATTTGGAGTAACGCTTATAAAATTATTATTTTTTTATCAGCATAATAAATAGACATGGGAATGTCTTAACACTATGTTCTCTTCGCGTTCCATATTAATCGTGAGATTTGTATATAGCAGGGTAGAACGAGGGAAGCTACTGGTTAAGGCCCCCCGCCCAGACTTAGAAACATTGCGCGTTGAGTGGAAGAACTGTTTGTCTGGTTACAATTCACGAATATAAGATTAATATGTGTTTAAAGGGAAATATCAATTAATAAGTGTTTGAGACCAGTTACGATGCAGGGGCACAAAGTGTGACAACTAAACTAATTATTTATTTAAAATGTAAATTTCCATTTCTTCGCTCTGGTGTCGAGGCAAAGCGCGGCGTTAACGTCCGCCGGCGGAAAGTGGGGAACGGAGTGTCTTAACACTAGCTTCACTCTGCCTACCCTGCTAAAAAGGTTGATAATAAGTAAAATTTAAAAATAAAGGTTGTTACTATTAACAAATAATCCTAAATAACTTCACAACACATGTCCCCCACATGGTGACTCCCACGAGACTAAGACGAAAAAAAACCTTTCATCTTTTCTTCACTTTTTTGGCAGTAAATGTAATTTATTTAAAATGTTCGCGTCATTGTCTTATAAACTAAAAATAATTTGTTATTAGTGAAAATAAAACATTATCTAAGTGTTGCTTGTCTGCCAGCGGCTTCGCCCGCTTGAACTACATGATTATTCATTTAATAAACAGAATTGACTGACAGTCATGTGTTGATGTCAATGACTAATTTAATTTACTCGTTCAGAAACAGTCTTGAATGTAATGTTATGGATTTGGGTAAGGATTTATAATATTCTTTGTAAAATAAATGTAATGATTGCATATTACAAAACTTTTTTTAATGAACCGATTTTAATGAAACAAATTGTAGATGTTAAGTTGACTTTAAACAAAGCAATTGATGAAAGTTTGAAGTCAATCGGTTCAGTACTTTCGAATTAGCGTGATCATACATACAGACAGGTAGTTTTATTATATATAGAGATAATTTTTTTAAAGAACAAATCGTTATCTGTTGTTGGTTATGGTACGAATACACTACGACACTATACACTCGGTGTATTTCTTTTTATTGAAATTGTTACCCTAGTTTACTCTCACCATAAGCTCGGAAGAGGAGAAATTAAATTGCTCAAGGTCTCTATTTAATTTCCGGTCTGTTTTAATTTTTATCAATTAATGTTTTTTAATTAACTGGATAAATTTTATTATTTCAGTTTATTTGACCCAGAATACAATTTAAGTTGGGAGGCCATGAAAAAAAGTCTGGAAAACGAAGAATTTAACCAAGGACATTACGACTATCTACCAGAATTATATGACAGAATGGTGTATCAGGACTCGGAGAGCTCGGAAGAATTATAGGAAGAGATGGAAGTTTAAGGAAGAAATGGAAGTAAAATTTAAATCAGAAATTATAACAATAAATCTAAAATTTAGTACTTTCAGTTATTGCCTTGTAGCTCCGTCCTCCACCTCCCGCCGCGCTGTTTGGTGGGGGTCCCCAACGCCGCATTCGTCGCTACTTGACACACCAGCAGGGTCGCACTGGTGCGCGTCGCCTTGGAGGGACGCCCTATCTGTGCGCTCTCTCAAAGTGGTCGTTTTGGTTGGTTGGCTGGCAGTGGTTGCTGCAAACAAGCCTACCATCTTGTTAGAGAGAGACCTCGGTTGACCTTCGAAAACACAGTATCAAAGATACTGGAGGGAGATCACGTGAAAAACATGAGGATACTCCGAAGAGCATGTATGTATGAGGTTGATGACAGTGGTCGGGGCGAAAGAGAGATTGTAAGCGTGAAGCTGATTTAATGTTCACTGACTGAGGTAAGACGCACGCACAGCCGTAACCGCTGTGCGTAGAAACGTGAAATTTGGACAGATGTTTACTTTCGTAATCTGGACATCCACTAAGAAGGGATTTTGAAAAATTTTTACCCTAAAGGGGTGAATTTTTTTAAGTCGGCACCGATTCTTATAACATTTGAAATTTAGACTCTTAAAAATATTTCATTGGACACATATTTCATGGTTTTCTAGAATTCTCCCCCTAAGGATGCAAATAAGGGGTTGAAAGTTTGTATGGAAAAATCTTTAAATCGCCACCGATTTTTATAAAATTTGAAATTTAGACTCTTAAAAATATTTCATTGAACACATGTTTCATGGTTTATTAGAATTCACCCCTAAGTTAGCTAGGAAGCGAAGCTGCACGCGTCCGCTAGTAAACTATAAATTAAACGCTTTACTAAACTATAGTACAAGCTAGCTACGTTCTTAATAAGCTTCGAACTTATAGGAACTTTGTTGGAAATTCACAAAATACCTTGAACTAAATTTCCCGCGAAGAGGAATAGTTTACTATGTGTGTAATGTTCGAGACCTCATTTGGATTAAACTATTCTATAGTTGGAACCATGTTAGTGTTGTAGGGTTTCTAATTAGCCCTTAATAACTTTGAAAACTTCGACAAGAAAATGTTGAAAGTAATGTTTTGCTAAAAATGCTTGTCAAAAGCAAACTATTATTACTGTTATTTTATTGTTCTGTTATAGGAACTTATCGGTAACCAAATATCGGATAAGATACTACTTAACCCTAGTGTAGGCTCAATAAGTTTCATCATTTTTTAACTAAGCAGGCATGAGAATACCTTAAAATATTTGAACTCTAATAGAAGTATGAAAAATGAACTATTTGATCAAATGGTAAATATCTACAGAACTAGTAAGCAGCCCGGTATTCGGGAGTTCCCGTGAGGAGTTAATATTTCACTATTACATAATGTAATGAAATTAGATATTAATTACTTTATTTGCTGCAAATGTTAATTCGCAATGCTAGCCTCGACATATCTCTATAACAAATTATAAACGTAGTTGAGCGAAGCGAGCGGAGTGCTCTACTGGGGACTCTCCCCCCCTTTGTCACCAATAGGCTTCCAAACGGTTTGACCGATTGAGATGAAAATTTGCAAACATAGATATGATATGACCACGTAGATGGTTCGCACCCCCAGTTATTTCTAGCCCCCCTAGCTATAGGTAAGCGCGGTAATCGCAGAGCTGGTCTGTGATCTGACAGAAAAATTGTGACATTCATTTCGCACAGCGAGGGAAGTTCAAAATAAGTTTCAATAAAATTGGTTTATGACAATTTTAGTTCTTAACGGACGTACGTGACGCAGGGACATAAGCGTGCGACTGTAAACGCGATAGGTTGTGGATTCGATTCCCACTTGCGTAAATGAAATATTTAATATTTTCATAGTTCACTCTGGTAATAAGGCAAAGCGCGGCGTCGAGTTCCGCCACTCAACACTGCCTGCCCCGCCTTTGACTCTTCTGAGTGCGGGATATAGCATAAAGCTAAAAAATAATTATTATTATTATATTATAAGAATTAAGAAACGCATCTATCTTTTGTAACTTTGAAATAATTTAGTAGATACCTATTTTGCGATCAATTCATTATAAATATTAATTTAATTTGTAACATTGAATAAAAAATATTTATTTAATTTGTAAATGTATGATCGGCACAATTAGTTTTTTTCTCAAAACTAAAATGTAAGAGTAAAAGTCATACCTCTTTTATTAATTCTTTGAATAATAACGTAGGGCGTAGAAATAAAACACTAACAGTTTTTCATTCTTTATTCACTACAATTGAAACATTACATACAGCGGTGTTTGATATCTCATTACACTTATAATATTTAAAAAAATGGCACTAATTTGACAAGCCTTTGGTTACAATTGCAATAAAATTCGATTTTATAAAGTATAAACTAAAGCATTACCTATACTGAGTAAGTACATCCACAACATACTCAAACAACTTACAAGTAAAGTAAACTAAAGTACGTAAGTTAAATGCAAATTTGTAAACATATTGTTACAAAATATAAGGTTAATAAAACTATACATATAAATATAATAATGTCAGTCAATAGAATGAGTAAATAAAATATATATCAAAAACAGTAACTTCTAACAGATTTGAGCGACTCAAAGTCATCGACCAAAAGTCTTTGTAAGGATTTGAATAGTTAACTTACACTACATATATGTAAGTATTTAAAATAAATGGATATAAATAATTAATTAGTATAGAAAATCTCATTTTGAGGAGCTTTACATTTAAACATTATAAACATGACTAAGATGTCTCACCCGCCACTAGCATCAGATGTTGTTGAGAAACATCTTATAAATGAGATTATTCAGTTACTTTATGTACACACTACGATTTTACCAAAATTTCGAAAACAATTTTTGATTTCTAGAAAGAGGCTTATATTTAATAGATTGTTTAAATATATTACCCTAATATATAGAAATATATTTGTTCTGATTTCAAGAAACGACGTCAATAATATAAGTTTATTTAAAGTCAATTTATTTACATCACTACAATTTTTACCAAAATGTGGATGGACAATATAATATCATTACAAGAGAGTACTCCTTATGTCTAAAATAAATCAACTTTACGGTGTATCCCGCACACAGCAGGATAAGCAGATAGAACCTAGTGTTAAGTCACTCCATTCTCCACTTGCCGCCGAATTCTGGAGGCATTGCTTGTTGAGTGGCGGAACTCAGCGCCGCTCTTTTCCTCGACACCAGAACGAAGAAATGAAAATATAAATTTAAATATATATTTCATTTCCACGAGTGGGGATCGAACCCACAATCGTCGCGTTACAGTCACACCCTTGTGCAGCTGCGCCACGACGGCCTTAAAAATCTAAAATACTATCCTAAATATTATATGTACAGCACTGCAGAATTAATAGTTTTTGGTTTGATAGTCTCAATAGATCTACATTCATTATAGTTAAGTTGTTAATCTAATATTATTTTCCTAAATCTATCCAATCATCCAACAGACATGTTATGTTAAATAAGCAGGACCGCATGCTGCAGCCTTGCTACCTGGTTACAATAATTGTTCATTTAACTTGAGCTTGACAAAATATTTTTTTTAAGATAGTTTATATTAATAATCATATTATGATTCTATTAGATAGCATTTTTTATATATATAATTTACATACTACATTTATATACACATAAATTATCCACCAACGTCAATAATCTCTCTAATATCGATTAATCATGTGTTATTATCGCTATCCACTATGTTAGAGTCCTCAGTGTCACTAATATAACCGTCCATCCCCGTATAATGAGTTGGGTTCATTAGAAGGGGATGGGCAGACAGTGCATTCAAATCGCGTTTGGGGTAATGATTTTGCCACGTTACGCTGAAACGAAAATAAAAAAATAAAAATAAACAAAAACATTGACAGCCATATCGACGGTGAAGTGCCTATAACATCTAAGTCTAACTGACAAATTGTCAGTGACAAAATCAAAACTTTTCATAAATTAAAAATGTTATATTATATGATTTATATATATTTTAATAGTGTAGTAAGTGTATGCATTTAAAATGAAAAAAAAAAAAGATAATTTGTAAAAATGTCAGTTAGGAGATATTGGCACTTCACCGCCGATATGTCAAACTGATATGACTGAATGCCGTGACATTTGAGATAGAGTAATGAAAGTAAGAGGTTTAAAAAAAATGGAAAACAATTAAAAATAAAATAAAAACGTAAGTTATCCACATTTTAAAAGAAATCAATATCATATATGACCATGTAGACAGCAGCCACAATGGCTGAATACATGCATATTCTAAGAAAAACAATTTTCTTTGGTTCTTTGTCATGTAATTCTTCACGTTTATTATCACTTGTTACATACTTGGGGTGAGCATTGAACATTATTGGTAGAAATTCATCAACTGGAAGCAAATTCTTCAGAGGATTCGCCTTTAATAGTTTTTCTGCACCATGTAGAGTCAAGACATAACCAAGAGTCCAATATGAATAGAGAGGCTTCACAGTGTGACTGGTCACTTTGGTCTCTCCCTCCACTAATATCTTCCTGCCCAAGTATCTACAAGGAAAAAGTTTATATACTTTTTTATTATCAAGGGTACTGAACTCTGGACTTTTGGTTATACTTACAATAGGTCGTAGTGGAAATTCTTTATTTCTTCTACAACACGAGCCAGTTTTTCTTTGAAATAAGGGACAAAGTGGATGTCATCCTCCATTATTAATGTCATTTTGTATTCATTGCGGATTATCTGAAATAATGTTAAATAAAATTCTGTAATACATAGAAGTTAAGAAAACATAATATATAAAAAATATTTACATTACCTCTTTCCATATTTTATAGTGACTTAAGAAACATCCAATTTCACCAGCTTTCATTGGTCTGTAAAGTTAAGGAATGTTTATTTATTTGAAATAAAATGAGACCAAGATATATAAATGTAATTGCATGTACCTTCCATGATATGGATCCTCATAATTTTTCATTAATTCTATACCCATTTCATCTAGATTTTCCTTGGTTAATTTCCTAAAAAGAACAAGAATATAACATAAAAAAAGACAATTAGATAGATATAATGAAATATTGAAATAGTTAATAAAAAAAGCAAGTTATATATATTATAGAGTAGTCAAGAGACATCTGATCAGGTGTACTTACTTCCCGTCAACGGCTTCAAACTCGGTCACTTCCATGCCAAGTTCTTTAAAGCTCTCTATCATCAATTTTCTCCTATCTCTTCTTCTATCGAGGTTTATCATGAATATCATAGACATACCAAATTTTGATTTCAAAGGATGATATACATATTTATTTAGAGTTGGAAAAATTGGCAGTATCATGCCCTTGCTCAGTGCTTTAAGCTTCATATTGCTTAGTTTTTTTCGTTCGTTTTCTGGTGCTGAGTTCTCTGAAGGGACTGTGATGAAACCATATAGCCGGTCATTACATACTTTTAATTCGGCTCCTGAAAAAAAGTACTTAATATTAATTTATATTAGTTGAAATTAATATGTTTTGTATATAATATGTTGTTGATATTTGATTTTTACATAAGAAAATGTTTTAATTAATTAATATTTTCAACCTGCATCATGTGCGCTCGCACAGAACACCAACGTGTCATCATCAGGTCCGTCGTAGCTGATCTTTCCGTTATCAATGTATGTCAAGTCATTCGAAATTGCTGCTTTTAAATCTATAAGTACTGCTGAATGAATCATAGGAACTTTATGGCACCCCTTGTTTGTATGGCTTAGTATGTCGCTGTAGTCCGCTGTCCGTAAATACGATAAGTCACGGCTCATACCGTGCCTGAGATTTGAAAAATGGGTTTGAAATAAAAGTACAAATGAAATACTTTACTTTAAATCTTTTATTGTCTTACCAAAAGTTTGAATAAAAGCCGTCTGACGTCAGCATGGGAGCAGTGACCAGCTCCTCACACGCTATCAGTGATTTTAGTGTGAATTCATCTGTGAACACGACGTCTGCGTCCACCATCTGTGAAATACATTTATAATTTTCAATTGTTTGATGACAATGACCTAATTTAAAAAAAAACAGGGAGTTATGTTTTCATTAGTTGCCTATACTTACTAATATATAATCGGAGTCAGATTTTCTTGCAAAATTTAATGCTTTTTGTCTCAACTTCATGACATGTTTAAATCTACTTGGTGTCCAACTTGTAGCATTGTGTTTGTCTTTGTGGAACTGTGATTCATTAGTATAGAGATGGAAGTAATTGTATTCCAATTCAACATTGCTTTTCCATATTTTTAAAATTTCTATACTCCTATCTGAATTGTAATCTGAATAAAACCTGCAAAGAATATATTATTTCTATTATTTTTCTATTGTTAGAAATAATGACCATAGAGGATATATAAGAATGACTATAATTACTGGCTGGCACCTTTATGGGCTGTCAACGGCGACCGAAAGAAAAGGATCGCTAATGTCACTCTGCCGGATGAATTCTTTAGAATCAGATATTGTTATTAGACTGCTAGATAATTCCCTTTGGTTGTTTAATAGTTATTTAAAGCCTTGTTTTAATTAATTACCTTTCCCACTTTATTTAACATTTCCAATAGTTTCTTACAATATAATCATATTTTGTATGCATGTCATTAAATGATATCTTAGTAAAACTTAAAATAACTTTCTTTTTTATTTTTGCCTGTTTAACAGTTAGATTATTAGTTTAAGGGTATTATTATTATTTTATTCATATGGTGGGATAATATTACCCAATCTCCAATTAAGGGTATGAGACACCCAGAGACAAAACATTTGGATGTACTCCAACAAAAGTTTAATAATAAAATATGTTATGAAAGGTCCAGGCCAATGAACTCTAATCTAAATTGACCTACAAAAAAATTTATTTTCCTCTCCTCTTTAAAGTTATCTTAATTTTAATTTAACATTTGTGTGCATTTGTTACTAATATCTGAGACTTTAAAAGATTTGTTCAAATGTACTAATTGCTATGAAATCAGCCCTTTTAGGCCAAGGTATAGGTCATCAATGTAGTGTGCTAACGTTTATGCTAGGTGTGGCCCACACCTAGCATAAACTAGGCATAGATATATTTTGTCTATATTTAGGACAGCTAGGATCAACACTTCAGAATGGCAGCTTTGATATTTCACTGAAATATTTGTATATTTGGTCAAAGCTAGGCCAACTTGTGTTATTACATCTTTCAATGTTGGCCCATGTTAGTATATTGGATCGGCCAACTTGGTTGTCTGCAACACAACCATTGCTCAATATTTCAGGACAAGATGGTCTTTGATATGAGTAAATATTATATTGTTTAATGCAATGTATTTTAAATTATGTAAATAAAAATGATTTTTCTTAGATTCTTACTAAAATGAATACCTATTACAGATAAATTACATAGGTCGGGACCACTAACAACTTGTCATGTCAACTTACACTAGCTGTTTTGTGGTGTGGCAGCCGCCGCCGCTAGTTTTATAAAGCGACCTATATATAGTTCAATCACCGATCATCGACCTCGTAATAACTAGAAAATGTATAACTTACCAGATCGTTATTCTATTCTTCGGGTAGTCCAAGTCGTAAATCCCGGCCAGGAAGTAGGGCAGCACATATTCTTTATTCCGCACCAGAACAGCGATAGTCACCCTAGGCACCTCAGAGCCATCAAACTTCTTATCAAACGGGCACATAAAAACACCGGCGAAGCAAAGAACTACAGAACATAATAAATATTTAATTCTCGAAAGCGCCATTGTTTAAAAATGGTAATTTACCACCGCACAAGTCATCACTCGTGGAAATTTTCGACAAGTATGGGTCTATTGGGACCACAGATTGGAACTACGAGACTACGGGTGGAGTTTATATATTATGTGCAATTATGTGTCAACTCAACGACAGTGAGCGCTGAGCGGCACATGTCAAATCCATATAAACACCTAAGTATCGTTACTAGTGTTGCCGATCGATAGTCGACTATCGATAGGCTATTGATGCTCTATCGATAGTATCGACATTTTCGATAGTATCGAAACTATCGATAGTTCAAAAGTGTACAATACTATCGGGCGAATGCAATACTATCGATATTATAGATAGTATTGTTTCTCCCAGTCAGAAAGATATTGATACTATCGATAGTATCGATACTATTGAATTTGTGGGAAACGATAGTATCGATACCGATACTATCGTTTACTATTTTCATTTATAGTAACCAATCACTCTATATATATATATATATATATATAGTAACCCTGGCAATACCCGAGATTAATGCCAGGAGGAAGAAGTAACCAATTATCATAGTATTAGAAACAAAGTTGAAGTACCTAACTATACTTCGGTATTAAGTAATCTTTCTTTTCACCAAAATATGAAAAAATAAAAGAAATGTAACAAAATGTTCTTTTCATTTCTTCTTGTTCTTTTCATTTCATCATGCTCAAGAATCATATTCAATACTATCGCGAATTAGCATACAATCGATAGTCCAAAACAGTCGATAGTATCGATACTATCGAATCTATCGATACTATTGTTCCCTAGACATTCAAACAATAGTTGTAATGTATGTAATTGTTTCGCAATCGATAGTTTTAATCTAAAAAAGCCTATGCGATCGATTCGACAATCAATAGTATCGATATTTTCGATAGTATCGATACTATCGATTGTCTTGGACTATCGATTGTATGCTAATTCGCGATAGTATTGAATATGATTCTTAAGAATAGCTACAAGATGAAATGAAATGAACAAGAAACATTTTTGTTACATTTCTTTTGTTTTTTCATATTTTGGTGAAAAGAAATAGTAAACGATACTATCGCAACTTAGCATGCGATTGATAGTTCACAATAATCGATAGTATCGGTACTATAATTTTCTAGAAATTCAATAGTATCGATACTATCTGTACTATCGAAAATATCGATACTATCGATTAAAATATCGATAGCCTATCGATAGCCGACTGTCGATCGGCAACACTACCCGGAGTAAGGATATCAACTTTTTAACGTTATTTCAAACCCTGGTCCAAAGAGACAAACGCACTTTAATTTTTAGTAAGAGTAACTAACTTATTGAATAAGTGATTTTACCATGGCCTTGCCAACAGAAGCTCCAAGACCCTTTCGGCTTTATGTTACTCACGTTGATGGTGAGGCACATTTTCTGAAGATAAGTGGCCAACTTGATCGGGCATCTTCATTAATGGTAGAGAGTTTACTTGAAACGGCCACGGAAAATTTTGAGAAGGGTATTGGTGCGGTGCCACCAGCAGCTATTCATGAGGGTATTATTTGTGCCGCGAAATACAAAGAAAAGTATTGCAGAGTTAAAATTATAAGCACAACAGACCTGGCCACTGGCTTCGTTGTAGTTCATTACATTGATTTTGGTAATAAAGACATAATACCGTTAAGTGGTATACGTTTCTTAGATAGCTATGATCCAATGTTTTTACAATTAAGAGGCCAGGCAACTGACTATTATTTGTCTCGAGTAATACATCCATCTGGAAGGTGGGACCAATGTCTACTTTTAGAAATTCAACGCCTGCTATTTTGTGATAAGTACCCAGCAGCAGTAGAAGCGCAAACAGACACTTTATCAATAATATCTATTCAATTTAAAGGAAATGATCTTTCAACTCATCTAGTGTCTAACAGGTATGGGATAGCTTTACCTGTGCCTAATCAAGAAGTACTATTGTTGCAAATGACTGATAGTTCACAAGGTCAAACAAGCTGGTCACCAAGTTTACTAACTGAACCCCCATCTTTTACGGAACATGTACCATTCTTAAACCATCAAAACTTTCTGAATCCTGCTTCAGCAATGCGAATAAATCTGAATGGAGCAGTGCCATATAATGGAACACCTATTCAATCAGGAGTGAGTAAAACATTGTTAGGTAAGAAAGCGTCGAGAAATTTGGTCAATCTCAGAACACCAGTCCGCCAACCTCAACATGCTCAAAATATAACAATGCCTGCTAGACCACCATCTACACCAATAATATCAAATAATCTACCTTCTCCAAAAAAGTCCATTACCTACAAAATCCGATCGCTGGAAGTAAATTCTCAACACAAAGTGTTTGTATCATTTGCTGAAGAAGGTCCACAGCTTTTTGCAGTGCAACTTGTATCTGATGCAAAGAAAGTGCAAGAAATGATGGTTGACATTAACATGAGGCCCCACAGTAACTTGGCCGACCCACCAATGATTGGGACTGTGTGCCTTGGTAGAATTTCCCGTGACGGAATAATATGCAGAGCTATTGTCATGAACATATCAGGATCTCAGTGTCAATTATTCTTTGTTGATTTTGGAGGCACAGAAATGGTTTCATACTATGACATATTTGATATTCCAGAGGAATTTGTCAAGCCAATTGTTTTTGCTATGCGCTTCTGTCTATCAGGTGGTAAGAACTTCCACAAGAGTCCCTACTTGATTGAAGCGTTTAAACAATTGGTACATGGGAAAATCTTGACATTAAGAGTTGTGGCACCTGAAGGACCACCATTAATTCAATATGTTGAATTATTTTTAGACAATAAAAATGTTTTAGATTTATTGACGGTAAATATGAAGGACATTTTGCAGTTCAAATGGATAGAAATGTTGCCTTTGGCGAGTAGACAACCAGTATTAGTTTCTTATGTGGACAGTTGTATAAAATTCTATGTTCAACTGTCTGATAAAATTGATGAATTGAATGCAGTCATGGCAGCTGTTAAGAGTCACTGTGAAAATAGCTCTTCACCCGGAAAGCTTGCGGTAGGTTCTGCATGCTGCGCCAGGTTTCCTGCTGATGACAATTGGTACAGAGCCATGGTGAGTGGTAGTAGAGGAAAGAAGGTTGTAGTAGCATATGTAGATTATGGTAATGAACAGGAAGTTGATGTGAATGATTTGAGAACAATAACACCGGACCTAATGGAACTGCCAGCACAAGTCCTGAAATGTGCACTAAAAGTAAGTATGTCCCTTAAATTTCTTTTGTAATTAAATAATTTCTATATACATATCATAAAAGGAAAGGTTGGTAGGAAAATGGGATGCACATGATGTCATTGATTGCTTGCACATAATTTAGTTATAAAAAAAACACATCTATAAAGTTATAAATTAAATATTTTATCTTCCTTGTTTATCACAATAATGTTATAATAAAGACAACAATAGCAAAAAAGCACTTGTAGTACAAGTATCTGTAGTACTTGGTGTTAGAACACTGTTGTGGACATTACACATAACAGCTAAATTCATTTAGAGTCTTCCTCATGTCCATATTTAAAGTCATTATGGCATTATTAGACAAGTGAGTGCAAACTATACAATTTATATAGAAACTGTTTTTATCTAAAACATCTAAGATTACACCTTTACCCTTATTTTAACCAGGGCTTCGAATACGATCCAGTTGAATCTGAAACATCAAATCAATTAGAAATGATAGCTCTAGAGAAAACCCTAATCGCGACTGTAATGGGCGTATCGTGCAGTGACACAATGCTAGTGTCCCTAGTGGATGATACTGTGACACCGCCGATGGATGTGGCTCAGCGTATAATGCAACTGACTCAATCACGGAGAAACGCTGAGGTAATTTATTTTTATAGGGAACCTAATTGGTTTTCCTTCCTCTTTTGTGAGGGACATGAACCATAATTAATAAATGGTAATTGTTACTATTCTTTTGTCTTTAAACAGATTAAAGCTCAATTGACTCTACCGCGTAAGGATGCCTTTGAAACTTTCAGTTCTCCAGAGGGAAATGTTCCAGATGATAACAAAAAGAGTAGCTTTCAATGTGAAAAGAGTTTTAAAGAAGAGAGACGTAGGGATTGCAAAGAGTTTAGCCAGAGGTGAGGCAGTTTTCGTTTCCATTATGCTTAATTTGAAAGTACAAATGAAATAATTATAGTACTAGTGACCATGCAAATGCTGCATTACTGTAAGTTTCATCTAAATCTGTTCAGTAGTTTGTGTGTGAAAGTGGAACAAATATCCATTCTTGCAAACTTTCACATTTATTATATTATGAATATTATATTATAGTATACTTCTATACTAATATCAAAGCTGAAAAAATTGGTTGAACGCGGGAATCTTCAAATACTGGTTTATCAAGGATGGCAATAGTGAACCCTTTAAATTTAATCGCCTTGCATTGCAGCCAGTCGTGCCAATCGTCGAGGCACAAACGTGTGACTCTTCGATGCCCACTGGAGGAAATAAGATATTGAATATTTTAATTTGTTCGCTCTGGTTTCGAGGCAAGGCGTACCCCGCTGTCCACTGTGCCTCAGTCACTTCATCAGTCATGTATTATACTGTCATACACAACTGTTGTTATTACCATTCCATGGGAGAGAAGAAGCCGTAGGTAAAAGTTACTAGACTACTCAGACGAAACACATTACTTACAGTTACATAGGTATTGTTGTAATGTTTCTTCAGATAATAATTAACTCACAGTTAAGTACGAAAAGTTATGTTACGTTTTACAAGAAAGATATTATTAGTCTATTTTGTAAAGTTTGTAGATGAAGGGAAAACTTTTTGCCACAAATATTAACCTACAGCCTTGATGTTGTCATGCTATTTAATTTTAATACTATTAAATAACTATACTTTAATACTGTCTTGACTTATGTAATAAAGTTTTTGTTCAATATTTTTGTGTGCTTTTCTCCATATTTTTCTTAGTTTTTTTTAATCTTTTTTTGTCATCTAAACAACCTTTGTATTGTATATTTTAAAATATTTTGTTAAAGGTACAATTTTTTGTATTCATTTAATTATTATTTTTGAGAAATTTTCGTATTTTATTAAATTAAATTATTTAAATATATTTAAATACTCTATAGAGATAGATGGACGAAATTAAATTTTTATGAAAGAACAACACGAACCTAGACACTGTTCTCCATGCACCGCCCAATTTTTGAGGCCTTGTGTATTGAGTAATGTAACTCAGCACCGCGCTGTTGTCTACTAGAACAAAAAAATGAAGATGATTCCCTTGGAGTAATTGGGGAATAGCAAATAAAAATGTTAAAAATTCGTGCCAATATGGCATATAATGCTTGCTTTATGACTTTTTCTGCTCCGATTTCTGCATGGACTTTTTATTCTGTGGAGACTTGATTATGCATGTTTTTATAACTTAAAATTTATTATATTGTATACTTCTCTTCAAAAAATAAAATCAGTACACAATTTAAAAAGTTGTATATTTGTATCTATCATATACTAGCTATATATATTTTTAAATCGAATAAAAATTGAATTTTTAACACTACTACAATGCTTATTACAAAATTATATCGAAACAAGTGTTTACAAATAACGCAAAGTGCACTTTTCCTTGCACATTTTGCATCCAATGGAGAATAAGCAATAGACAATAGATAAATTTCAAGTAATCCATTTCTAATCTCTCTAAGGACAAAAAAAAATATTTATTTATTCAACACTAAGGTGAGTAATAACACTGAAAATATTAAAAATGAATGCTTATATTATAAAATAATTTTATATACAATTTTATAATGTTCTTTGTTTATTTTTTTTCTATCTTTGTGGTTTGTATATTGTATATGTAGCAATTAGAAACAAAGTTTCTATTCTGTGTGTTGTTTTGTCGTGTTATTGTTTATTTAGTGTAATTATTTAGTGAAATATAGTTTTTTTCAGTATTCGTAAGTTTGTTAAGTTTATTTTTAAATGTAATATACAATCGGCAGAAGAAAACCAAGAGGTGAACAAGATACGAAGAGTTGGAAGAAGGAAGGCAGTGGAGTGGGCAAGAGACTCAGACAGGTCGCAGAAGCCGCCTCCCTCGATGCCGAAACACTAAGTACAGGATAGACGGTAGTAAACGTTTGTGAAATGTGTGTGTTTGTCAGTGTTACGTGGTATACAAAACATAAATTATTTTTTAACAAAAAGAAAAACCGGCCTCTAACAACGAACTATAAAGTAAAAAATAACTTTACAATACAGTCGAATTGATAACCTCCTTTTCTTACAGAAGTCGGTTAAAAATTGACAATCATAATAGTTCACTAGGGTGTTAAGACACTCAATTCCCCACTTTCCACTATTTTTTACGAGGCATTACGTGGCGCTACTCAACCCCCGGGCTTTGCATTGGTGAAGCCAGAGGGAAGAAATGAAATTATTAAGAAATAATAATTCATTCAACAAACGATCGTTTGATTTCCTCACTCTGGTAAGGAGGGAAATCTTCGCGTTGAGATCCGCCAAGCAATGTCTCTAGAATTCGGCGGAAAGTAAGGTACGGTAAGTAAGTTTTTCAATGGGAACGGAATGTTATAACACTAAGTGCCTTTCCGTTGCCTACCATGCTATGTGCGGGATACAGTGACATACAATAAAATTACTGGCTTAGACCTTTTAATGTTGACATTCTAACATACATTTAATATTCATGTGTACAGCTATATTTGCACTTTTGTACATTTTGTAAATATATTTCACCTATCTCGCTTGCCTTGTTTGGTTTTTTTTCTTAAGACTAAAAAAGACTAGTATATAACGGTTATATTTTTTGTAAAATAATATATTTTTAATTTCATTTTGTCCAAGTACGTACGTTCAGTATGTAAGTGAAATTATATGTAAAGTTTTAAAATTAAAATAAATGTAGTAAGTGAACTAATTAATAATTATTTAAATTGTGACCTAAAAACATTAACTTCATAAAAAAATAATTTATCTTTAGTAAGATCAAAGTATTGTTTTCTATTTAAAATATTAAAAGAGCTAAGATGTTCTAGAACAATTATAACATACGCCCATTTGTAATAATAACTGTTCGTACATATATTGCACTCGTTTCGCCCCATTTGCTTCATCACGCATCGACACGTAACTTGGACTCATTCCGTTCATTTTAAATATGCTATAGGAATATTTTTCATTGTTATATCACATCTGAAAGTTTTAAAATAAATATTATGTAACTGCCTCCTGACTCGATATTGCTTAAATGCTTTCAATATAAATGTCTTGAGCATTGTTTATTCTTGTTTCAGCACATTTTATAGCATATTGTTCGGCTTTGGTTTGGTATTTATTTTCTATCTTTATTTTTTTGGACTATTAGTTAAATGTGACAATCGATAAATCTAGATCTAGCAAATAGTTTTTGGTTTGCACTGATACAGTGTTATTTGTTACATAAGCTTATATAACTTATGCATGAACGTCATATATTGCTTAATTCTATATCAATCTGTTATCTTTACAGGGACAGATTCAATCAAGATGATGAACACAAAACTGACGATCGAGGTAACAGGAGATGGGAAAGGAGTAGATCGCTCTTCAAGAAATTCAACCAAGTGCATTGCAAAGAATTATCGAATCCAGTGCCATTAGAAACTCCTTTTACGCAACCAACAGTGGAAATAGGATCTCAACAAGAAGTGTCTGTTACTTGGATTATTTCTCCGGAAAATTTCTATACTCAGATATTGTCGTTGCAACCGAAATTTCTAGACATGATGCATAAGATACCACAGCTTTACAAAGGCATAAGGCCCTACGCCGGCAATGTAACTGTAGGCGCTTCAGTCTTAGCTCGATATCTATTTGATGGAGTGCTTTATCGAGCAACAATCGTTTCGATTCTCCCATTATCAAAATTCATCGTCCGATACGTTGATTTCGGAAATAAAGAACTAGTCAATGCTTGGGATATTTGGCAACTGGATAAGAAATTGATGGAACTACCCAAAATGGCCGTCCATTGTTCTTTAACTGGTGTGGGACCGAAAGATTGTGAATGGAAAGCAGATCCAGAAATAGATCTTTGTTTTAACGCTCCAAGATATCAGTGTATATTCCAAGAGTGTAATGAAGAACAATGTAAAGTGTCTCTGTGGAATAATGGTGTCAGTGTAGCTGATATGTTGGTGGAGAAACAATTGGCTGTTATGTGTGACGCGCAGGCATCACCAACGTTGAAAGGTTGGTTTGGGATTTTTAAGTAAATATTAATGAGTTTATTAATTTAATAAGAAATTGAATTATTAAAACGAAATTGTGTATGGTTACATACAGTCATTAACCAAAAACTAAATAAAGATTGTAGTTGTTGATCTGTAGTATTTTATATTACAAGAAAAAATATAATAATTTAAATGGGAAAAAGAATGGTAAAACATTTTTTTGGGGATAATTCTTACTTTCGCATTTATTACATACGTTTTTGTTAATAATTATTATTTACATATTACAGACGAAGCCACCGATCTAACAACTATAGCAGGCCAACAAATCTTAGGTCGTGTAACACACGTCGAATCTTTCAAGAAGTTCCAACTAACCTTGGACAAAGCTGATTTAGTAGAAAACGCTATTTCTAACTTTGATCGAACCAAGGTAATCTATATATATATAAAGGACTTATCCACACTGACTGAGGTAAGACGCACGCACAGCCATAAACGCCGATGGTAGAAACGTGAAATTTGGACTGATGTTTACTATCGTAATATGGACATACACTAAGAGGGGATTATGAAAATTTTTAACCCAAGAGGGATGAAATAGGGGTTGAAAGTTTGTATAGAAAAAATTTTTTATCGGCACAGATTTTTATAAAATTGTAAATTCAGACTCTTAAAAATATTTAATTGAACACGTGCTTCACGGTTTTTTAGAATTTACCCACTAAAGGGTTGAAAGTTGGTATGGAAAAATCTTTAAATCGTCACTGATTTTTATAAAATTTGAAATTGATACTTTTAAAAATATTTCATGGAACACGTGTTTTGTGGCTTATTAGAATTCAACCCTAAGGGTGCAAATAAGCAGGCGAAGCTTCACGCGTCCGCTAGTTATATTATATAATATAAAATAATGTTAAAAAGAATAGTTTTTCAGTTTTTTTAGTCATCGTTGATAGGAAAGATTCTATTTTGGTTAGATACAACTAGACTAATTTATGAAATATTGAAAAAGTCATGTTTTAAAATCAAGTTAGTTATGCTTTGTCTTGTTACCAAATCGCGAAATCGTAAAAAATATATGGCGATAATAAATATAAAAATTTTTTTCTTTTCCTCCAGTTAACCGCCGTCTTGGAGGATAATCTGGCAATCTGGCGTACACAGCACGGTACAACGCGTGTATCGCGCCATTCTGAGTGACGTCACCGACGTGGACCACGTGATCGCCGCGCCGCCCGTTACGGCAACACAGTGGACACCAGCTTGGGCAATGTATGTAGTTTATTTTGAAGAGTCAGGGATTTAAGATGGCTATATGTCATTGAGGCCGTCTTCGTGCACTGTAAACGTGATTCCTACCCAGGGGAGTGAAATATTTAATATGTTCATTTCTTTAGTCTGGTAATAAGGCAAATTGCGGCTCACTACACGTTTTTCGACAACTGTAAAATAATCACTATCCCTGAAGTAGCCCCTTTTATTGGATTATGTCTATAAAACATAGGAAGGCTTTGGTAATGCTGCCCTGGGCTATTTCATATTAATTTAACCAACATTTGATTTTTTTGTATTGTTCTTTAAAAAGAGTAGCCCAAAAGACTCAACAAAATGAAAAGAAAAACGCAACAGCTGCCATCATAACAGCTAATGCTAAAAAAGTGTCAAAAATATGTTTTAAGATTAATTATGTTTCTTAATTGCAGTTAATGATCCTGCCAACAGAATTTAGTGTGTACTATTACCAATATCTACAATGCTGTCTTAACAATTATACAACGGAATCGAATACCCAACTATCACTGAATGAAATAAGTCTTGTAATACCGTGTTTCGCCAGCCATGTCAATTCGCCATCCGAGTTTTGGATTCAATTAGAGACGGCAGCACCTGAGTTACAAGCGATGGACTCTGCCATGGTTGATGCGGAAAATTTCCCGGAGTTAACGGTAAGGGATGAAGGAGTTTTATGTGCAGCCAAATACCCTGAAGATGGTGCCTGGTACAGAGCGCAAGTTATCGTCGACGGCTCAGACGGCACTAAAGTTTTGTTCATGGATTATGGTAATGCCTCAATGGCCAACGAACTGCGTAGTCTACCTGATGAGCTTAAAGTCAAACCAGCTTTATCAAGAAAATGTGCCTTACAAAAATCCCGTGACATCAAATCATGGTCGCGAAAATCAGAAATTAAATTTAATGAATTGGCAGCAGAAGGCGCCACAATATTTAACGTCCAATTTATTGCCTCAGGCGATATTTCTATCGTTGAATTATATCTGGAGGGAAAGTCGGTAACAGAGGAGCTTGTCGGTCTTTGTGAAGAACATCCCACAACAGAAAGACCGACGCCTGTCGGCCAGGACCTGCACAGCAGCGGGAAGGTCTGTTATGTTAACGATTTAGAAGAATTTTACATACAATTGGATGATTTCATGTCAACTCTTGATAAAGTGACCGAGATGCTGACTGGAGGTGAAAAATTCGAACAAATTGGCGGGCTCAAAATTGGATTGATATGTGCTACGCTTTGGAATAAAGATGTTCAATGGTATAGGTCTCGTATCTTAGAATTCTGTGACGTAGGATACCATGTGCAGTTTATAGATGACGGAAACAAGGCGAATTGTGAAGAGTTTAGACAGCTGCCCGATGATATCGCAGTAATAGAACCATTGGCGAAGTGTTGTCCACTCGCAGGCTTCATTGACGATCCCTCCAATGAAGCAGCAAAATCTAAATTAGAAGATCTAGTCGCCGAGCTGGTCACATTCCAAATTGAATTCTTAGATACTGTAAAAGAACCGTCCTTGGTAAGACTGCTATTAAATGGAACTGATCTGAGTTTAGTGTTAAAGAGTGATGTAATAAAAGATGATAAGCGAGATAATGTGGAACCAGAACAATCTAACACAAAAGAAGAAATACCGGAGGTAATCGCTGAAGGTAATCGGAATCCTCCAAAAGAAGACTTAGACTCATCACAAAACGAATTAAATGAATGCCTTGATAATACCAAGACAGTTATAGAAAATAGGTCTTTTGAAGAGAATGATTCAAAGAATGAAAGTATCAAGTCGTGAAAAATGAAACATCGGAAAAAGAACTGTTTACAGACACTTTGGAAGGTTCCAATGATATTTTAAAAACATCTGAAAAAGAAGATTGTAAAGATTCATTGAACACGGACACAAGATATATCAGTGAAAACGACAAATCCAAAGATTCCCCAGTTAAGGTTAGTAACAAAGTTGAAGAGAATAAATCTGTTACAGCCACATTGCCAGCCAGCAAGCCAATAGTCACATTATACCTACTTACCTTTTTTTTTTTTTTTATTTGAGCTCATGATGCAATCAGTCCGAAGACTATGAGCAGTTTAGTTGAAAGAATGTGGCGGGTGAAGCTTGCATCGCATTAGATAAAGTTTCGCATAGAGAGTTTAACTACTGTGGCGCTTGCAAAATGTAGCGTCTCTTTAGCCGGCTTGTCATGTTCTGGCGGATTAATTGGCTAGCCAGTGGATTTGGGTGTTTGAACAATCTGGTTTTATATTTAGAAGATAAAATTTTTATTTCATTCTTCACTGTATGAATAGCTAAGTGTTCGTGGACTTCATTGATTTTTATAAACCAGGGTAAGTTGGCTATTTGTTTGAGAATATTATTTTGAGCTCTTTGTATCATCTGTATACTACTATCACAAGCAGAGCCCCACAGTTGTATACCATACGACCAGATGGGTTTTAGTACAGTTTTATAAATCAATAGTTTATTGTCCAGAGATAATTTGGAGTTCCTGCAGAGTAGCCAGTACAATCCTTTATATTTTAAATTTAATTCTTCCCTTTTGGTTCTTATGTGCTTTTTCCAGGTTAATCTACGATCAAGGTGCATACCCAAGCATTTGACCGAATCTGCGTGAGGAAGTGGATGACCGTTTAGAGTAACAGGTGGACAATTATCTTTTCTCAATGAAAAAGTGACATGTGACGACTTTGTAGTTTTTACTTTGATCCTCCATTTTTCTAACCATTTCCCGATTTCGTCAAGTTGATTTTGCAGAATCTCAGATGCTGCTTTGGGGCATCCAGCCCTAACCATTAGATCCGTTCGGAGAACCGTTCGGATAAATAAGACTCTAGGAAACTGTAGAACGTATGCGGTAGGAGAGTTTTTATTTTAAATAGTAGCCCAGTATGCCAGACTTTATCGAAAGCCTGATGTACGTCTAAGAAAGCTGAAGAGCAGTACTCTCTACACTCGTAGGCACTCTGGATGACATTGCAAACTGTGTATTTGTTCTACAGTGGCATGTTCTGACCTAAACCCCAAATTGGTGTTTGGGTATTATTGATCTTACATTGATGGATTTCAGCACTCTAGAGAGAAATATTTTCTCAAATAACTTGGAAAAAACAGGTAACAGACTAATAGGGCGGTATGAAGTTATGTCGTGAACTGGTTTTCCCGGTTTCAAGATCATGATAATTTGAGAAACTTTCCACACAGCAGGGAAGTAACTAACTCTCATGATTGAAATATTTTTTGTCTAATGTTTTCTTGAGTTCTCTCCCGCGTGTAGTTACCAGTCTTGACCCCCAGTGCGTGTTCTTACAATTCCAATCTCCTCCTGCCAGGAATCTAGTGCCCTAATGTATCAAAGTAGAGCGTGAATAATTCTTCCGTCATTTTATGCTTTGGAGGGCAATATACTGCTGACACATTCAAGTTTCCATCCTTGTCATGTATGCAGATAGTAGGAGCTTGGATATGTTCAGTCATGTACCCTGGCAATTGGTGGTGCTGGATTGATTTTCTAATAATTACAGCTGTGCCTCCATGAGCCGTGCCATCGGGATGATTTGTAGCATAGATATTGTAATTAGGTATGTTTATTAGGCTTTGCTCTGTGAAATGAGTTTCTGATATAAGTAGAATATCTAATTTGTGGACATTAATTAGTACTTCTACTTCATGTTTATTTGGTGCTAACCCATTCACGTTCCACGTAGCAATTTTAAGAGACGTCATTTTGTTAATTTATTTAACAGGTTTGTGATGAGACTCAATAAGGTACTCATTTGTTGTAAGATAACATCCATTTTTTCAGAGTGTTTCTCGAATAAAAGTTCCAGTTTATTTTGAGTTGTAATTTTTTCTGATTTTTCTTCGCTTCTAGGTGAAGAGTTTCTAATAACATCGGCATAAGTTTTTTGTGGGGATGACAGGTTTCTTTCTTCTGCGGTAGATGTCTTGGTTGGAGGTATAGTCTCAGTTCTTTTTGAGCCAAGCGATTCCATGGTTCGTCTATTAGGGATTTGTTTCTTAGACTTCCTAGATAATATTTCCCTGTATACTTCGCGCCCCTTGTAGTTTGCCGGATGAGAACCTAAGAACAATGCACAAGTCGCTGGAGTACTGCGGTCTTTCTTAGGGCAGTCTGCTGTTTTGTGTGGTTGAGCACACTTTACACACCTGTAAGGCCGCATGCAATAATTTTTTGAATGCCCATATTGCTGGCATCTTTGGCATTGTACTATTGTTTTCCGCTTTTTTGGGTCTACATTTTGGTAGTATACCACTTTGATATCTTTAGCTAATTTAATGTTGGGGCCTGGTAAGAGATTAATAAAGAAGGTAGACGTAGGTTTTTTATCAGCACCATACTTGGCGTTAATAATTTCTCCAGCTATATTATTGCCAGTGTTTTCAAAAGCTTTCTTTATTGCTTCATGTGGTGTAGAGTGGTGTAGGTTTCTTATTACCAGTCTGTGGCATCTTTGGTCTTCTATTAAAAGTGTGGCCTATAAGTTGGTTTTCACGGATTACAGAGATAATATTTTTGTACGTTTCCACATCAACACAGCATATCCTTAGCTGGTTTCGGTTGACAATTTTGTAGGTGAACTGTTGTTGATTTGCAGCTGTCACTAGCAGATCTGTTAACTTATTAATATCCTCAATTCCGTAAAGGATAATAGGTGGGGGTTTGCTTATTTTTCTCACTTGGCCCGGGTTTTCATTTTCGTTAACTGATTCTACAGGTAGGATGTGGAATCTATTATTAGTATATACTCGTTCTGGAGATGGTGATGTAGAAGTTTTTCTTCGCTTAGGATTTCTGACCGTGGGAATCTTTGCCAATCAGGAGGAGCTAGATCCGTGTTCTCTTCTTGGTTAATATTGGAGGCATCAAGAATCTCACCGGTGGCGGTGTTTTTAATGTTGCCAAGAGAAGCACTTCTCTGTCTAGTAATGAAGAAGCTTCTGTGGAAGGCTTGTTGCACAAATTTCTTATTGCTGCCATAAAAACATCTGAAAAAGAAGATTGGAAAGATTCATTGAACACGGGCACAAGATATATCAGTGAAAACGACAAATCCAAAGCTTCCCCAGTTACAGCTAGCAACAGCCAGCAACATTGCCAGCCAGCAAGCCAATAGTCACATTATACCTTCTTACCTAGAAATAAAATTTCATCAATGTATTTCATGTTCTAAATTTACATAATATTCACGAAATCTTACACTACAGTGTATAAAAAAATCTCATTAGGCAAATCCCAAACAAGATGTTGGTAGTCCATTTTTATTTTGATAATCAATGACTTTTAATCATTGAAATTTGTATGGTTCTGTGACTCTTGATGTTTTGTTATTACTTAATTATAATAATTTTAGGTTCTCACATTTTAAATTAAGAACTTCTCGTCTCCATTTGTTAAATTATTGCCTTATATTTTGATTTTATGTACCTCTTTAAATACGAGTATATTGTTGTTATAGTTTTTAATACTAATTTTTCATATTGATTGTTTTGTCAGTATCCATCCCTAGATCCTATCTAGGAAAGTACAATATTGTTTTTTTTTTTAATATTTAAGTTTATTATTAGTGTATTAAGTTTATTAAAAACTTCATTATTATAGTCTTCTAGAACATTAACATAAAGGAAGCATTTAAAAATATTTTTGATTATTTTTTATCTACTGTTGAAGGGTGTACACATTAAAATATGTACACTAATTATTTGCTGAAAGTGATTGTTTTGTCAGTATCCATCCCTAGATCCTATCTAGGAAAGTATAATATTGTTTTTTTTTAAATATTTAAGTTTATTATTAGTGTTTTAAGTTTATTAAAAACTTCATTGTTATAGTCTTCTAGAACATTAACATAAAGAAAGCATATAAAAATATTTTTGATTATTCTTTATCTACTGTTGAAGGGTGTACACATTAAAATATGTACACTAATTATTTGCTGAAAAGTTTATTTGTTTAAAAAAATAAAGCTTCATTTACAGAAAAAATATTTTGTTTTAGTTTTAACCTTTAGGTTAGGTTAGTTTTACATTCGTCAATCGTATCATGCGGCGACGTAGTTTTGGTCCTCTTGAAACCAATATTCTCTAAGTTGGAAAACTATTTTTTTGACCAATCCTAACGCCGTTATAACTGACAGTTAGTGTTGTACACTTTATACCGATAAATCTACGATACATAATAACCATTCATTACTCCTTTAAATAATTTATTTACATGCACAGTTTCCCTAAAAACAATACATCATACATCAATATAACAATAAATCATATTTATTTTATTTTACTTAAAAAGCAACAAAATCTTTAAAGTCGTTCATAAAAATGGATATATGTTATCTGTATGTCTAATTAATTAGAGTTAGACTGTTTTATCAAAAAAACGCTTGTGTCAATCGGTCAAACTCCGTGATTGATATCGTTCTCGATCATTTGTGACAATGACCCGGTTCAAATGATTCGTTCATTTGAATGATTGGATTGAGCATTCTCTCTTAGGCTGACGTTTTTTTTTTAGTCTCAATTTCAATCTCAAAAATTGGGGCCTATTTTAAAAACGTATTAATTTTTTATCTATCATTTAATATTCTTTGTTTTATACTCTGTAGTGATATGAAACTTTTGTACTTTTACTATAGCGCCATCTATTGAATCCTTACCTAATTCCATACAGTCAACAGGCACACGCCATCTGCTTGGAATCGTTTGAAGCACTATATTATTGATTACAAATAATATGTAATAAAATAATAATATTGCAATTAAAAAATTATGATATAAACTTAATAAAGTAATAATATTGCAATTATAAATGGAACACCATAATGCACACAGTGTGCAAATTTGAATAAAATCGGTACAGTAGTTTAGAAGTCCACCGAGGACATAGAATGTGACAGTGACATATAATTTATATATAATAGAATATATAGTGTAATAGGGTATTGTTTTTAAAATCACCACTATCTCATCCGCTTATAAAAAGATTTAATTTTGCCCAATGATAAAGCACTATTATTTATTTATACTCATTAATAATAATAATACACAATGTTTATACATTTTAACCACTTTAATATATTAAAAGAACAGAAAATTTCAAAAGCAATCTAGCCTTTACAAAATATACAAAAAACTGTCTCAAACTTAAACTAAACCACCTCTTAAGTAATGTCACCAATCTTTCTTTATATTCCTATAAATATAGTTAATTTTCAAGGCTAACTAGGCTTCTATAATGTCACCATTATAATATAAGTGCAATAAGTAGTTAAACAAAATTAAAAATATTTACAAGGTGTCCAATCCTATATTATAGCCATTTTCAGATCATTTAAGTAAATAAAAACTATTTTGTAGGCTTATTAATATAAGAAAAACATTATAAATATGTAAATTAAATATCGGTTGAGTAATTTATATTAATATTTTTTTAGTAACAAAAAAGGGGTTATTCTTATTATGATTATATTATTCTTACTGCTAAAAATAATTTTAGTTTTTTTTTGAGTACAAAAACTACATAATAATATCACATTTTACGTCTTTGCTACCCTTATAATTTCTAGATACTACAAAAATGAAAATATGATTAAATAAATATGAAAATTAATAATAAGAACACAACAATGATTTTTTGTAATTTTTAATAATATAGAATTGAATTTAAAATAAGTTCATGTATCGAAAACATTGCAATTTTAGGTTTAAAAAATATGGATTCTCTAGTGAATACTACTTGGTAGGTAACTACTGTTAATTCTGTAATAAAATGCGCTAAGCACAAATCTTACATTAATTGTATGTAGGTTTAAAACAAATATAATAAACTGAATAGATAGACTTAATATGATTCACTTTTCACTAGCTAACTTTCACAAAACAATTTTAGGTTAAACTCTTCAATAAAACACCTAATAGTATTGATGATTGGATGATCCTTCAAAACTAAAAATTCGTTTTTACGATATTTGAAAATAATTATATGATAATTACCTATAACTGAAAAATCATAAGTTGAGAAGTAAGATATACTAACTTTGACACGTGCAGCAAAAATAGACTCTAATTCTAATATGTTTAAGATATATTTTATTCCAGTTTTCATACTGTCTCTGTGGCACTCGTATGACTCGATAGGAATTATTATAAGATAAGAAATTTTAACAAGGGTTATGAAGTATAACAGCGCAGCGGCCATCGTTGCGCAATTTGTAGTCGCGACCCGAGTTCAAATCTGCCATTGAACTCATTGATTTTTATTTTTATTTTTGATATTAATTTCTAGTATTTTATTTGAATCAATGCGATAGGGGTAAGTTTTACTTATACTGATTATGCAATTTTAGAAGTTATATAAATATTTTCAAAAGTTAATTAATT
>DWNA01000034.1:0-61850 GCA_018249835.1 Heliconius besckei | reverse complement strand
TCTAATTACTAAGCCTGTTTGTTTTACTTGGCACCGACTTGAAAATTATAAAATCTTTATATAATTATTTTTCACTTTTTAGTTCGTTGTTAGAAGTCGGTTTTTGTTTTTGTTAAAAATTAATTTAACATCGTCAATACAAAATATTTTCTATTAGATTTTCATTTGTCTATTAAATTGTATTTTTTATTTACAGCCATAACTCGGCCTATGCATACGAAGCGTAATATTTTTCAAATATTAAGCTTTTATTTCATACTGGAAATACTGAAATGCGTACGTTTGGAGCGACAACTTATTCATGCGAAATAAATCCGGAGAGTGTTCGTGTCGAGCACATGACATATTTAAACAAAATATTGAACGTCGCACAAAGGGAAATTGAAAAGTGAATACGAATACATTATAAACAGCTTCACTCCAATCTGAATATGTTATACTAGTGAAAAACTATACTACAGTAGTAGAATTTTTCTCCAGTCTAGATATATTTGGACTTCTTTTGAGCTAGGACCGGTTGTTTCACTTATTAACTTCTAAAATGATTAGTCTAGTCGTCGCACATGGCCACAAGCTTGTTACAGGGTTCGATGCCCACTCGAGGAAATGAAATATTTACTATTTGAATTTCTTCGCTCTGGTAACGAGGCGCGGCGTTGACTACCGACCCCAAGAATTTGGCGGAAAGTGAGAAACGGAAATGTATTAATGGGGAGCGTAGTGTCTTAACACTAGGTTCGTTCGTTTCCTATATCTACCCTTCATAAAATGCGCAAATAGAATAAGACATACAGCAAATACTAAAAATATATATTTAAAAATTGCTCTCGATCATTAATTTTATATTAATGGACACATATTACATTTCTTAAGCGTCGTATATTAAACACTAAAACTAACATTATACATCCATCTCTTTGAAATTCGCGAACAGTAATATTTTGTTAAATAATGTAATTTAAATGTACGTACCTATCTACATACATATAATAAAGCACAGATGTAACATAAAGTTTTTACCAATTAATATATGTAAATGCTGTTATTTCTTATATAACTAAAGCTGAACATCTTTTTATTTGGATTTTATACGTACATGAAACTATACCAAGGACGTAAAACGGCGCACTTGGCATTGACCTTGAATCGATTCACAGCAAATTAATAATTGTATGAAGGACGGATGGATGAGTATAATTAATAGATCAAAATGCCCCATTAATTAATAACTTTCTTAGAATATAAATGAGCATAACTTACGTGTACAGATCATCCTCTATGTTAGATGAAGTCGCCTCCACGAGCACCGAGCAACTCATAGTAATTGTTTTTATATCACTGTTCACTCAAATCTTTATAGGGCCCCATGGCGGTGATGCCGCGGCCGGTGATGAAGACGAAATAAAACAATGAGCTACACTTTTCATTTTACACGGAAGAAAATTGTTTATATATGAATGACATTTAGAAGCAGACTTTTTGGATTGAAATCAGAAAAGCCTAGGGCAGAAATGCCACACGATAACGTTGGTGGGACGTGAAACGCTGTATTGAGCGCTAACTTTTGTGATTTTCGTTACAGTTCCGTTCAAGAGATAATGCTGTTACATTAAAACTATTTTGAAAAGAAATTAGAACAATAAAAATATTCTTCACGTATCCCGCAGGATAGGTTAAGCAGAGGGAACAAGGGAACCTATTGCTACGAAATTCAGATCTCATTAGGACACTTCTTTCCCCACTTTTCCCCGAATTTTGGAGCCAATACGCGTTGAGTGGCGGAACTCAACTCTGCTCTTTGCCTTGTTACCAGAGCGAAAAAAAGGAAAATATAAATCCACTAAACAATATTATTTATAAGTATTTAAAATAGATAAAAATAAATTTCTCACTTCAGTTAATAATTTCAGATTATAACGATTACAAACAAACAGCAGTACAAAATTAAAATACAAATTGATGTTCTTACAAAGTCACATCATTTTTCTAAGTCCGTACTTCGCATGCGCAACTTTAACCTTGAGAACACTTCCCGGTTCATGGACGGAATCTGCCACCTGCCTTCTAGGTCAATGTGTTACGCCTACCCCAAAGCGAACTGTGGCGAGTCGATACCGAGTAGCGAGCGAAACGAACTATACGTTAACAAACATTAAAATCGAAAAATAGAATAAATAAGAAAATAGAATAAATTAAAAATCTGTACATAGGTATTTCCTATAAGAACCAAAGGAACATATATTTAGATTGTTTCATATTTTCTTGTCTATTTTTTTATGAGAATTTAAATTTTCTTGTTCTACTTATTGCAAACGCACAATTTCATTTACAGTTGCTAGAAATTTTGTTCACAATTATAGTTCACTGTATAAAATAACCCAGAGCTAAACAGTTTCGAAAAATCGATAATCAATATATGACGGTAGATTGCTTAACAAATAGTCAGCTACTTATATTCATATATGAAACTAATATAAGTTATTGATTTACCTAGAACATATTACAGATTATTTTCCAATAGTGATTCATTTATATACATAATTTCTAAAAAGAGATTAGTCTTTTGTGAAAAATGTAAGTTCTAATTAGATTATACATTTTATAGGCTGTAATTACTTTCGCAATCAAATTTTCGAATATACTCGATCTGACATCGTTGTCCCTTCGTCTGTTGCTTTATTTAATTATACGGTAAAATTAAGGCTATCGGGGCGACACCTTTATAGGACATTCAGCTAATATTATTTAACATAACTCAGGTAATAGCCATCTAAGTGTATTTAATTAGCATTATTAATCGCAATTAATTAACTGGTTACATTTTTAATATCGATATTTGATACTTAATTGATATTGATTATTAAATCATCAAATCTTACTAACACGGAAGTAAAATCTAACGTAAATAAAAACTCCAAATCCAATTATTTGAATGAAGTAAAAACAAATTTAAAAAAATATTTTTCACTGCCTAATGCAAAATAAAATTTTATAATAACCTTTAAGTATATCACTAATAAATTATATCAGTGTAGATAGAAAAACGTGGCGTATAAATACGAAATTCATAAGAATACCATTTCCTAAAATAAATAAAATAATACAGCTTCACGCTGAATCCCGCACACAGTAGGGCAGGCAAAGGGATCCTAGTGTTAAGACACTGCCAGTGCCAGACTTTTTGCTGAATTCTGGAAACATTGCGTGTTGAGTGGCAGAACTCAACGCCGCACTATGCCCTGATACCAGAGCGAAGAAATGGAAATATAAACGTAAATAAATATTTCACTTCCTCGAGTAGGGATCGAACCGACAACCGTCGCGTTATGGTCACACCTTGTGCCGTTACGCCACGCTTTTATATTTCATAAATATATATAAATAGTTAGTATAGCACAAAGATTAATTTTAAGATAAGATCGAGGGGACCCGCTAATTTTATTGAATTTAAGTAAATTAAAGAACTGAATTAAAAAGATGAAAAATTCAAACCTTTCTTTATTTATGGCTAGTTTGTACTCTGTACTTGAAAAATGACATTTAAACATTGACAGATGACATTTGTGACGACACGACTGCGACGGGGTTTTTTTAATTTCTTGGAAATGCACATCACAGTACTATGTCATGCGATTCTTGTTAGTTTCTAATTTCTATTTACCATTACTTGTTATGGAACACTAAAAATAATTCCTCCTAATTCATTTTTAGTTAGTTTTATAAAATGCTACCATAATTTTGTTTAATCCAAATCTATATCGATTCGATATTGAGTGAACATGACGACAGTGTATATACAAATCTAATATTGATGTCCTCAAAAATTATGGAAACACGGTATTACGAGGGATGTGGACGCGAAGGTCCCATTCGATGTATATTTCTAGGGGAATTTCATCCAGTCGCAGGTCCTAAGATTTCATGTCAGGTGAGCTTTTCTTATAATTTTGCAGTTCATATAATTATGTTAATACATGCCTATATAATTATGTTCAATAGAAGGTTTTCTAAAAAAATATGATAAAGGTTACTATATTGTTTAGCAATATTTGCTAATTAAACTTGCAAATTTCAAATTAAACATAGCTTGTTTAAGCTGATAGGTGAACTCATAGCAAAACATATATAATTTTTTTTCAACTTCTGTTTTTATGTGATTATTGTGATTTATTTTGTGAATTGTGAACATATTTGTGAATTGTTTTTACTATGATGATGTATTGCTTTCTTTCTGAAATAGTTACATACCAAATATTTAGTGTCTTACGGTTACACTAAGATAATTATGGGGTCAACAACTCATAATGTTACAGTTTATTTGTACTTTAAAATTTGTTAAAATATATCTTTATTAAATTTAATCTGAATGTGGCCATCCTATAAGTTTATTGTTATATATTTTATTTTATTTTATTTTTTGGGAATTTATAATAATAAATTGTAAAAAAATGTAAACAATACCTACCAAAACTATACATATTAGCTAACTGTGCCATAACTTATAAAAATCTAAATAGTGGAACATGTCTCGAAATAATAAAAACCTTCTAGAGTCAGTGTATAGAGTTATTATTCGCATAGAGATATTCCTGTAATCAAACATACAATCTTATAACAATTCAACCTTCAACCAAAAACTGAGCCAAACAATGTTTTTAAAATATTGAAAAATCATTAAATATGACATATTTTAAGGAGCAAGAGAATAGACAAAATAAAATGAAAAAAATAACTAATCAATGTAAAAACCTTTTGCAGTATTATTTTCAACTGGTCTACTAGAATTTTCAACAGTTTGTCTGCCAAAATAAAGACACATCTTATACTCACACTTAATTTTAACAAAAAACATTATAAAAAAGTGTATAATGGATACTGAGGGACCTTGAGATGTATATTCAAACTGTTTTCAATGGACAGTAATGCTTATTGGCTGTGATATTAAATATGACCTAAATTTGAATATTTTAAATCTTATAAAGATTTCTCTTAAGAATCTTAGATTTTTACAGTTTAGAATCAAAAAAATATATAATAAAAAGCTTATGAGCTACATTCAGTTTATTTCATAAAGATGTAGTCAATGGATAGCAAGAAATAAACTTACATTAAGGATTGTTTTCTGATATTAACTGTTTATAACTTTTGTTCCAGTTTCCAGAAGATTATGTGTCTAAGGAACTTTTTGATGCTATAAGTGCTTATATCATTCCAAAACCTCAAATACAAAAATGTACAATGACAATGTAAGTCATATTTACTTATTATCATTAAAATGAACACAACATATATAAGTTGGTCACAGCTGAAGCATTTATTTGTTATTTATTTTATTTTATTTAATTTTAATAAAAAACATTTGTTATTGTAGAAATGCTCTTGGACACAAAATAATAGGCTACCCAATCAGAATTGATAACTCAAGATATGAAAGGAATATGTATCTGTTCAACTTATGCTTTGTCTGTGATAGCTGGTCTAAGACTGTGCAATATGAACCTGTTGTCAAGAAACTTGGTGAACATTTGGTAAATTTTTAATAAAATTCAATATAAAGTTATAGTTCCTTAATGTTTGTGAATGTTGTGGTGCAGTTGGGCTGGTTTCACTGTAAACATAATGGTTGTGGTTTCAGTTGAATTGGGGCAATTAATTGCTTTTATTTACCTGCTCTGTTAAAAAGACAAAGTGTGATGTTGAATATTACCACTCTAAATGCCCAATTTCTCAAATTCGAGTAGAAATTGGAGGATGTCACTAAGTTTTCTCTCTATTTTACTGTATTTGGTATACACTGAAGCAACCAAAGCATCTTGACAATTTACCACCACCAAAACTCAACTTGACTTGTGTAACTCAACATTGAGTTTTACCAGACCAAGGTCACCAACCAGCGCGTTTCTAGTGAGATGTTGATCCACTCAACATCATTACATAAATTGTTTCTTATTATAATTCATTTAGACAATCATGGAAGAAGAAACCCGCTTTGTGTCAAGTGGATCAACTAAGCTGCCAACACTCCTCGCCCACTTGTTACATGATCTTAATACATATAGAAAAGCTACTTTAGTTGGTATGATTTTATTAAATTTTGTAGTTTTATAGTTTTTATAATCTTTTTATGGCATCACGTTGTATTCCGCATATAGAAAGGTAGGCAGAGAAATTCGGCAAACACTTCGTTCTCCTAGAATTTTCGAGTAGAGTGGTGGATCTCAACTCTCTCTGCCTTGTTACCGGACCAAGAAAATGAAATATAATATAATACAGACAATAATTAAACCTATTGGGATGTATACATTTTTAGTTATTAATGTGTATTGTATGGTAATTAAAATATTGTTCAATATTTTATTTATTTCTTGTATTATGGATTAACTGACCTTTACAATAAATAACTAGACTAGTTCTTTTAGATAGGTTAAGGCTGTTGTGGTACAGCAGCACATCATCTAACTGTAATTGTGACAGCCGTGGGTTCGATTCCCACTTGGGGTGATTAATTATTAGAATTTCCCCGCAATAGTAAAAAGATAAAGCGCGATGTTAAGTTTCGCCACTCAACATTCAAGGTCTCAAAAAAATAAACGCTTATTTCTCTGCGTTTCCTACAACATATGGGAGAAAATATAAAAACTAAAATATAATAAATACTATATTAAAACAATTCCAATACTCAGTGTTTTTTTTATATTAATTATTACCAGAAGGTGAAACAGTGATGCATCTAAAAGTACTTGAGGTACGTAAGGACCCTTCCCCCGTACACGACTTCGATGTTCCTGTACTAGTAGCGTCAGTAGGGTTGCCCCGGCCTGGCCGCCCACCCAGGATCGTCCCGCAAGAGGGCGCGGAGCTTCAGAGCCAAGAACACCTCGACGTAGAGGATGAAGAGCCGTTCGAAGTGGATATGGATGCAGACTGGGATCTCACCACACGACAAGTAATTTTTTTTAATTATGTACAGTACTGAAGTTAGGTTTTTTGAACATTTGCGCATTGTTCATTCAAAATATAATTTTATTTAGCTTAATCGGCTTATAGGAACCTGTAGTATATTTAGGAAATATTTACTTACAAGTATTGTAAAATAGAAAAGCTAATTAAAATTTGTGATGCAGAAAGTGATGAGTCTATAAACAAAGAAAATAAAAAATTAAATAAAATGTTTTTTAATTAATTTTGTAGTCCACTAGGCACTTGTACTAACGTTTTGTAAACCTTTCAGCTTCTACCACATATAAATGGGTACAACCATGTGTCAAAAATAGCAGCCGACACTAATGTGGAAAAAACTCTCGTCAAGTCTTGTATACAAAACTTGGTATATTATGGAGTGGTATGTTTACCAAAGCATTCTTGAAGCATCGTTGGAAATAAAATATATATAATTTTATTAATAAAAATGTATATATCTATAATTAAAACGTACTACACAGAAAAGGAAAATTTAGAACTTGAATTATAACATATATAATAAATAATAACTGTATCAAAATATGATATATACTTCTTTAGCTTTACGCTGTATTCCAAATATGGAAGGAAGTTAGACATAAGAAACCTAGTGTTAAGACACTTTCCGGTACATTTTTTGAGACATTGGGTGTTAAGTCTGCTGAATTAAAAGTCTGCTGAAGTTAAGCTGAATTTAAAGTCTAAATATAATTCATCTTCCCAAATTGTAATCGAACCAACGTTTTATCGCCGCGTTTATAGCGAGAGGAAGTATCGCTGTGCCACGCCGGCTTCTAAAATTCTATTAAGTTTTAAAATGTTTCAAAATTTAAACAACGTAGTGTATTGAACACTAGGTTCCCTTAGCCTATTATCTGGATACAACGTAAAGCTAAAAGTAATAATACTAATATATTTTTTTTATTAATTTCAAAGGTAAAATTAATACCGGTGCTGAAGTTCAGCAACATGTACCGCGCCACGCCCAATCTCAGCAGGCTGTTTAGCGATCACGAAATGCAAAAATCATGTCTCGCCTTCATCAATAAAGGCTGTGAGGATAAGGAGAAGGTCTATATACATTTAATCATAATTTTATTGGTGTTTGGTATGGAGGTCGTGGCGCACTGGCACAAGCGTGTGACTTGTAGACGTGAAGGCGGTGGAATTCATTTCCCATTCGGAAGATAACAAGGTAACAAGGCTAATCCCCTTTTTTAATCGCAATGCCTCGAGCCGTGGAGAATGGGGAATGGAGTGTCAATACACTAGGTTACTGTAGTTTCCCCCTGCCCGTGTGGGTCCGATGCGTGTGTCCGAATGCGGGATATAGCGTGAAGTCGAAAAGTAAATAGTACGTTTTTAGACCTTTCTCTGTAAAAATAGACGTCGTTGTTCAATAACATTCATTTTATACAACTATCTTTTATAGTATAACACTTTTAAACATACAGTATAATAGCTTTGTTGTCCACAGCCGGTGCTATCGGACGTGGTCGGCGTGCTGTGCTCTCTCCAGCAGGGCACAACGCTGCGCGCGGTCTGCGACAGGTACTTCTCGACCGCCGGCGCGCCTTTCGACGTGAGACGGCTGGTCGTCTTTGCGCAGATACATGGCCTTGTCAAATGTTTGAAAAGGTAGTTTGTTTTTTATTTTTTTTGTTCATAATGTATCCCTCATACAATAGAATAGATAATTGGGAAAGAGTGTTGGGACAATGTTTGCCGCTTTCCGTCCAATTATAAAGACATTGGTTTTCGAGCTGCGGATCTTAATGATGTGCTTTGATTATTCATTTCCCCCCAGTGGGAATCGAATGTACAACTCTCGCGTGTAGTTTAATTTGACGCTGTGCCGCTGCGCTACGATAGTCGCAATAGATATTTCAATTAAATATGCATGTTATTTTTTAGTTTGGGAGTCCATTAAATTTCAAGAAAATCATTAGTTATTATGTATAATTAAAAAAGTGAATGTGACCTGCAACCAAACAAAAAAAACTACTACAAACCTGAAACATTAGCTGCACTAGCGAAATAACATTTTCTTGTGCTTGCAAATTACTTACATATAAATAATTGCAAGACCTAATTATTAAAATAAAACTTGCAATTAAGCACAGACGCCATTTTGTTTCAGATATCCAGTATTCATTCGTAACCCAACGCGGCCGAACGGGTTTCATCCTCGCATGGACACACTGCTCGGGCTCCGACGCCTCTTCACCGGAAGACACAGTACTGATGAAATATGCTGTCTCGCTAGAGTGGACGTGACCACTCTTGAACAAATCATCGAGGATGACCCTAACGTAGCTATAATATGGAGATAAATATGGACTATCCAGATATTCAAATATCAAGTATTAATATTTGTCAATCCATAACTCTAATATGAAGAAAATGTTTCTTTGATCGGTAATGCCTATTAGTAGTCATGCTTCAAATATATATATTTGATACACATAACAATTTTTGATGTTTGATTGTGTTATCTATATATAGCAATCAAATATCAAAAATTGTTAATTCATTAAGAGGTTGCCTGTAAGAGATCGCTCTTAGCGATAGGGCCACCATTGCACATTAATCTTATATGTACTGTTTAAGTCAAATGTATAGTCCAATTGTAAAAGTGCAATAAAGTGTCACCCCATTATTCTAAAATTGATGACTATTTATAATTTTAAAAATAATAAATTAATTTAATTTTGACTATATATAACTTGACCTCACTTTATACAATTAAGTTGACAGAAATTTCAAAAAATATTATAGCTAATAATGATAACTGTTAAAAAAACTATTTAACAAGAAGCAACCACAATCGTTTCAATATTATATACCAATAATATAAAAATACCATCGACCCAGTTTATTATATTTTATTTATTTTGTTTTTATTGCCATTTTTGTAGCAATATTCAAAGATGCTTTTCTAATATTATTACATATATTGTATCACTTATACTATGAATATTGACAAGTATTCTATTAATAATCAAATCAGCCTATTCGGGTCCACTGCTGGACATAGGCCTCTCCCAGTGTGTGCCAAAGCTCCCGATCCTCCGCCTTCCGCATCCAGTCGAAGCCAGCCGAAAGCCGAAGCCAACCTTTTTCAGGTCGTCGGTCCATCGAGCTGGAAGGCGCCCTACACTACGCTTGCCGATCCGCGGTCTCCACTCAAGGACTCGTCTGCTCCAACGGCCATCGGTCCTTTGACAGATATGTCCCGCCCATTGCTATTTTAACGTACTAATTCTGCGAGTGATGTCGGTAACTCCAGTCCTTTTCCGGATAACCTCATTTCTGATTTTATCTTTCAAAGAAACTACGAGCATAGCTCACTCCATAGCACGTTGGGTGATTTGGAACTTGTGGACTAGACCGATTGTTAGTGTCCACGTGTCGGCACCGTGGGTCATGACTGGCAAAACGCACTGGTGAAAGGCTTTTGTCTTCAGACATTGCGGAATAGGCGACGAAAAGATTTGACGTAGCTTGCCAAACGCTGCCCAACCTAGCTAAATTATTCGATCAACCTCTTTCTCAAAGTTGTTTTTACCACGCTGAATAGTTAGCCTCAAGTATATATACTCCCGAACAACTTCAATCGTGCCGTCCATGTATCCGATATACATGTATGACATGACCTTTGTCTGTCTTTGACCTTTGTCTTGCTCAAGTTCATACTGAGACCGACACCACCGACACCGACATCGACATGCCGCGAAGATCATCTAGGCTCTCCAGCATTCTAGTTGGTAGTAGGCTAGTTGTTCCAGTGACTCTGCTACTACTCTGTAACGATATGGTCGGCGAGTCTGAGGTGCGTGATGACTTCAAAGCCGGTTCAATCTAGGGTTTTGAAGACATCTACCAATGCGTTGTTAAATAGTTTCGGGGATATAACATCACCCTGCCTTACACCTCTGCCCAGTTGGATCGCCTTGGTTTTACTCTTCTGCACAGTCAAGTAGCAGACGTATACAAACTTCGCAGCACCTCGATGGACAAAACAGAAAACTCGGTTCCCGCGCCCGTGTCACCTGCCTGACTATTGTATACTACACTGTCACTTGTAATAGCACGCGATAGATAATCTGCGCTGTTGTCTGTACTACGTATACTTATTTTTACATGTATTCTATAATTGTGTATATTTATCTTTCTTATTACCAGTGCAATTTCTTTTGTGTGTTTTCCATACAACGTGACATTGGCGCAATTAATTGTGCTCAATTGGCACGCTTGAAACGCCATATATTAAGAATTCAATACGTATACATATATTCAATTGTAAAATTATACGCGCTTAAAAACATCGAATACCGTTGCACTCTGTTGGCCGGTGCACTAGCTAACCCGTAACTCAACCGCGTATATTTAAATAACCCTTTGTGAGTGTTAATGGAGGTGTAGTTTTGCGATTCTTCATCCAAAACACACTGTGCATAAGCTTGTGAAAGATATAATTTACTAAATTGCTGTCCGCCGTGTAACTTTGCAAATAGCTCGTGAGCAGTCGGCAATGGATATTGATCCACTAACAGATGTTTGCAGCGTTTTATTCATATATGTAAAACATAACTTTGCGATACCAATATACTTAATACTATTTACGGTGTAAGTTAATAACCGCTTGCAATATATATATTTACCGACATGAAAATATTTTAAATATACTACATATTACAATAAAACATACATATATAATAAAAATATGTATACGTATACTCGAATATTGCTGTGACGGCCGATCCGCTATCTATTTGAAATTTCATCGGCAGCCCCTGAACACGAACAGTTTCTAGGCTCCTTCCATAGGCTCTCCGTTAGCCGTGCGAATAATATACAACTCACCGTCATCGCCGTTCTCATATATTTTTTATGTTTACATTTGGGGATTTGTTGTTTTTATGCTATTAGAAATAATTGGAAAAGGTTATTGTTGATTGCGGTAGAAAAAAAAATTAGGACGTAATCTATCTGCTAGATAGATAGCATACAAGTGACTTATTTGTTTTATTATGTTACTTTAGAATAGTATTTAATTTGAACTTCCAATACTTTTTTTACTTAAGCGAATTTATGTCTCGGTCATTATTATTGTATAACAATGAATTTACAACACAATTGAAAGTAAGTTTTAAGATATGTCATGTTTAGTGACATTCATTGACTTTCCATATTTTTAACTCCATTTATTTATTGTATTATTACAAAACAATAAAAATCGACATTAACAATTTTTGATTGTTTTATTGAAATTTAAGTGGTTGGCTCATACAGGTGAACGCTTTTGTGAAGTGTTAGACCTATATTCTGTAACAAATAAATTTTGCTAGTACAGCATGGTTGACGACTTGCGGCCACCCTGAAGTTAGGTTTTCTGATTAGTTGCGCATTGTCCAGAAACAACAGTAATATAAGTCCTAAAATAAAATTGTGCCGCAATTTACGGCTAACTTCATGTCGGCCAAGACTCGTCGATCGTACTCTATTTAAAATTTACTTTATGTTTTCACATGTATTTGCATTTGGAAATTAACCAGCAACTTGTGTATTTCTTGGTAAATTTCAAAAAAATCAAATACTTCACATATCACTTGACACTTATTAGATTTTAAAGTTAGTGTCCATTACAATGAACATTGAAACAAACATTGTCCGTTTTTATAAATCGCTCTTACGTCTGAGGTTGATCTCGAGATGCCGTTTTTATTTATAGATTTGTAATTTACGAATGAAAACGGCATCTCAAGATTGATCACAGACATGACTGTGGTTTATAATTATGGTAATTACTAACGTAATCTAAATGTAATGTCAGTTTATAATGTATAGAATTCACATTAAACATAGCAATAATATTGTATTTTGTATAAATATTTAGCGTATATAATATGCAAGTCATTTTTATATTTAATTTTCATGCACATTGTTGATTCTGAAGTGATTGGCACATTTCTATTAGCATTCATTGTAAAACCAAATAATATATATTATTTACTTATCTATTATTTATCTACACACTGCCAATGTGAAGGCTTCAGTCAAATTTCCACAAAATTTTGCAGTAATTCCTGTTTTTTTCAATTGTCTGATAAGATATAGTACTTCTTTCGCCTTGTGGTCGCTTGACGACGTTTTTTTTTTATATACTTATATTACAATCGATACGTGCCTTTTAATTGGCAAGGTTGTTACCCAGTGAAGTAACATTTTGTAGCTGTGTGCTTGTTTTATCACACATCTATTTGGCTAAGTACTGAAGCTTTTGACATTTTTTTTACGTATTTTTTTTGCGAGTTGACACGGGCTTTAAAGCAATAAATGAAGAGCTTAATGCGTTTGGAATATTAAAGTGACAAATATATTGATATGATAAAATATATGTCAATCTTGCTATAGCATTTGGTTGTAATGAAACTGAAATTATATGATAAAATAAGTTCCTTTCTATATTCAAAAACGTTTAAATATAGCAGAATTTAACGCGAACGCTCGCGTCGTTCAGTATTATTGTATTAAGGATTTCCCTGCGAATTTATGATAAGATAATGCACGCAGTTAGTCATTATAACTTGTCATCTTTTTATTTAAAAGGTTTTAGACTTTTAGTACATTTTGTTTGTAATTTTTATGACACACTGCGTGCACACATATAGACTGTTGTGTACTTATCGATCGTTTAAGTATTTATTTTTAGTACAAAATAGTTGAAGTGTCTAGTATTAAATTGTCTTGTGATTATTTTAGTGGTATGTCAGGAACCGCTTTCAAATTATGTTCATTCAATATTCACGTAAATGATTGTTATAATAAGGGTCTTACGTTATTTGTTTGTATCGGTTGGTATCAAGGAATAAATTTTTTATAATATTTTTTTGTTTTCCTTCCATTACACTAATATTCATTTTAGTAAAGTATTTATACCATTATTAGTGATAGGTATATTTAGTTGTTATACACTTATATTTATTTTATGGAGTTATATAAAGAAACACACCAAGGCATATCTAAATAATTTATTTTCAACAGTGACACCAGTAGTAACCCTAATTGAATTGAGAAATTTTATATTGGAGTAAAATTGACATACAACTCAATCACTTTATATAAATCCAAATAATTAAGTGTCTATTACATATTATATTAGACAATTATTATTTTAAAATATTTTAAAAATTTTTAAAATATTGTATAAATATTAACTTTATATCAATAAAAAAATCACCCATGCAAACTAAGTCTGTGCAAATGAAACCAAAAAAGCTTACAGCAAGTAGTTCCACTCTATATTCCAATTAATCTTTAATATGGAATTTAACACGAACATTTGCGTCGCGTCGCGTACCTGGTGTATATGATAATCATCTCATATAGCACTTGTACATACAATCAGTTGAAAATACTGTTGATCTTATAACACATTGAACAGTCATTGTCCATTATTATTATTACTAAATGTACTCGGTTTAAGTGTTAAGACACACCATTTTACAGTATGTAGTAGTTAGTAATAATAAAATCAACCAATCAATCAGCTTCACGCTGTATCCCGCACACAGCACGGTAGGCAGAGGGAACACTCCGGTCCCCACTTTCTACCGAATTCTGGAAGCATAGCGTTAAAAAGAATTAAATATATTACATATATAATATGTAACAATAAAAGAAAACAATGAATGCAAGATCAGTGTAAATGGTAAGATTATTAGAACAAGGAAAGTTATATTTGAGAAGTATGTTCAGTACAGATGGATGTGGAAAGGCGTAATGCCGCCTGTAGAAGGGTTAATGGAGCCTTAGTTGCATTTTGGCCGTACACCATGCCGTCTTGGTTTCGACGTTGTTATACAGCAACGAAACGTGGGTATTACAGAAGAAGAATGAAAGAAAGATGAGTAGTATATGCGTACAATAGGCGGAGTCAGTTTAGCTGATCGAATCCGCAATAAAGAGATACACAGAATGGCAGGTACTGACGAGGATGTCACGGTGAGGATGAAGAAAGTGCCCAGCTGGTTTGGGCACGTCGAAAGCATGACTGATGAATGAATGGCAAAAAGATCTATGGTGGAAAAGTAAGCGGTAAGAGAGGTAAGGGGCAGTCCTCGGTTGCCCTTCGAAAACACAGTATCAAAAATACTGGAGGAAGGTCACGTAAAAAGCATGAGGATCTCCCGGAGGGCATGTATGATGTAGCGGCCGTAGCGTTTGGGGCTCTGTTCCCTCTGACTACCCCGCTAGGGATAAAGCTTGAAGCTGTTGATGCTGTGATTCACTTGAAACAAAAGGTTTTGTCATAAACAAAATAGTTAACATGCATTAGGGATGATTCAGCACTTCTTTCAACTATATACTACTACTAAATATTAACTATATATTTTACAGTTCAGATACTACACATATACATAGCTCATTTGGTACAATAATGACGTAACTGCACTTTTTTAAAAACCAAGATAATAGTTTAATGTGATCATCGCGACGCATCGGCACAGCTTGTAAAAAGGCGACAGTTGTGAGTTCGATTTCCACATAGCAGAATCAATACTCCGCTCTGGTAAGCGTGATATTAAATTTCGAAAATAGGAAGATGTAGAATAAAGTGTCTTAACACTAGGTCTCTTCTATACAATGTGGAACTGGAAAATAAGATAAATATGTCATTGTATATGAGTAGACTATTTACAAACTTTGACTCCATCTTTATCAATATTTGAAAAAGTGCAAATACTTTTATATTGTACCAAAAGATATGATATACATTGTTGTATATTCAAATTTTCTCTCGTATGAAGGGGTGGGCCAAGCAATGGTTGACGGAGGCTCTTTTCGAAGGATCTAACATAAGCATTCTCTCCAGTAAGTCTTTGAGTTGTGTGATCTTCTTGGCCTCGGGGGCCGGTAGCCGGTGGTGTGGTGGTGCCAACTCTGTTTGCAAGTCACGCGTTGCCTTTATACTCGACATTATCACAATTTTTTCCTGTAATTAAAAAAAGTAATCGTAATATTTCATTAAATGCAAATTAAGAATATAATGATATGATACATTATGTTAATAAGAATTACCCTATTGTCAATAATGTTTTAATTGTGAAATAGTAATTGATTTTCAAATATTCCACAGTGACATTTGATGTTCATCCAGTAAAGAAAGTTATTACTATAATACTATTTTCTACACAGTGTGGTTTATTATGTAAGACTGTTACCATATAAAACATAGTAAATTTCTTAATTTATTAAAGTAGTATAATATGTTATATATTTTGACTTAAACGGATTTACAACAATTAAAATACACATATTTAAAAAGCAAAATTGAACAATTTACCCTCTCTGTAATTTTATCCAGCTCGTGGTACAAAAAGTTGCAATTGCTGTCGAAGTGCTGTTCTTTGAACTGGCCCTTCTTAACTATTTTATTTGGTATTTTCCCTTTTAGGTCCATGAAATATTTGAGCATTTCATTATTTGATTTGCCACTGAACATAATTTTTCCAGTAGACAGCTCATATATAGTGCAAGCTGTGGACCACATGTCTATGCCATAGTCGTAAGGGACTCCAAGTATTATTTCGGGGGCCCGATAGAACCTGGACACCAGGTAGGGAGTTATTTCATTGTCTGAGATGTGGGACGCAGCGCCAAAGTCACAAAGTTTCAACATCAATTTACTGTCATTCACTAGGATATTATCCGGTTTTATATCTGGAAGTAGATAATTGAATAAAATAAATGTTAACTTCAAAAACACGTACTACAAGTATTTATTTAAGAATGAAAACTGTATAAAACATTAAAAACCAAAATAGCTAAATAAATACATACAAACACACACTGAAGAAATTGTATGCTATATAATTATTGTATATCAACAAATATCATTCAAATATAAGATTACATATATTTTTTATGAATTTTAATTTGCTTTAAGATGTTGTCACATACTATGAAATAGCTAAAGTATATAAAGTTATCAAAATAATAGGATAATAGTTTTCTATTCGGCATGATAATAACAATTCTTCACAATTATGATTAAGTATCAAAGTTTTCAAAATATATCTACTGAGATTTTACAAAACAAAACTAATTAATTAAACAAGTTCAAATCTAACTCACCAGCATGGAGGATTCCAGTCTTTTTCAATAATTTCAATGCTAATAACATTTGCTGGGTGTAACTTCTAACGGCTTTCACGTGGATGCCACTGTTTTTTCCATATTTTTTAAGAACCTCCCTCAAATTCATAGAAAGTGGTTCCAAAACCATGCAAAGATGACGTTTATGGAAAAAGTGGCGGAATAGTCGTAAGCAATGGAATTTGTCCTCCGAATCGGCATCATTTAATCGTTTTAGAACTTCCAATTCTCTCAAACCCGTTTTATGCCTGTATATTAGACAAAAAAATGTGTGAATTCATCCATTGTCTCCAGATGACTTCAATGAATGTTTATTTATCTAGTATGTCTAATATGTATATAAAATACAGGCCAGTAGTGGCGCAGCAGCACAAAGTGTGACTGTAAAATCGACTGGTGGTGGGTTTCGATCGCCACTTGAGGAAATGAAATATTTATGAAAATTTATATTTACATTTCTTCGCTCTGGTGTCGAGGCAAAGTGCTGCATTGAGTTACACCATTCAACTCGCAATACCTCCAGAATTCAGGGCAAAGTGGGGAACGGAGTGTCTTAACACTAGGTTCTATATCTATAATCTCTTATCTAGATTCTATAAATCTAATCGAATTATTTTCATTTCTTGCTTTGGTAACAAACAAACTAGAGAATAGAGTAAATTAACTCTATGTTCCCTCTGTCTACGCTAATAAAGAAAAAAAATAACTCTTACATGATCTCATTGTTCCTTATGATCTTGACGGCCACGTCGGTGTTACTGCGGGCCTGGTCTCGCGCGCGCACCACATTGGAGAACACCCCCTGGCCAGTGTAGCCGTACACTGAGTATCGGTTGTCTAACGTCTCCCCTATTCGTACTCTGTGCTCCAACATCAAACCAAACATGAACACAACATATCAAGATGATTTAAAAAAAAGTAAATATTGAATATAACAAGAAAAGCATGTTGTTATTAAAAAAAAATGTTACTACATTCGCTTACTATTTGTGCTATTAAGTATTATGACATATAAATTAAATTTAAATTCAAATACACACCTATAGTATCCTTCAGCGTCGTCCCAATTGTCAGTTAGTGAAGGATTTTCATTAGCATTTTTACTCCTATGCTTACCAGCTGTTGGTGTCTGTGAATTGCATTTAATAAAAAATATCAGAGAACCGACGGAGATTTTTTACATTACATGGGAATTAAAATAAGAGTGTGTTATAACGAAATAAAATAAGACAAAAGATTTGTGTCTACCTTTAATCAAGGATTGACATAAAAAGTATTTGTACACATATACAATTTAAGGTGAATGACAGGGTGATTTGTGGAAAATTTGATAATTTCTTTTTTGCAAATTTCTATCTAGATCCAACTCTGGTGATTACATGAACCAAGTCGCAAATAAAATGTTATAAAATAAATGTCGCACAACCAACTTAACAAATCCTACAATGTTACTTTTGTACATCACGCTGTATGCCGTATGTACCAGGGTAGACAGAGGGAATCTAGTTTTAGGACACTCTGCTCCCCACGCACCGCTTTGTCTTCTTACCAAAACGAACAAAGTAAAATAATTGATCCCCCAACCGATAATCGAACCCACAACCCGTTGTAGCACTGTACCATGACGACCTCAAAGGCTTAATAAAAAATATAATGTATAACTTACATCTACATTATCGAAGTTGTCCTGATCTGCAAACATATCCCATTCACTGCCCCCAAGGGCCTTATCCAGTTTTGTATTGGTCTCAATTTCCACATTCTTCACCAGTCCCGAGGATTTGTCTGATTTCGTGTCAACATCATGATTGGACATGTGCATTTGGGCTTCTACTTCAATTTCGGCCGCTTGAACGTCGTTAGTCTCTGAGTGGGCACTGTTACTACATCCTAGCCTCTGTAAAGTGACCTCATTATTTATATCAATTACATAAAGAACAGATTTCCTCTCTCGATAGTTCATCGCTTACCCATAGTTTTCGTTGATCTCGTTGCTACTATGGTTATTTCTGTTGTAAGTATGCAGTTTAACATTTTAAAGTTTTAAGTGAGATGATTTACTTTTACATCGAATTAAACACATACACACAATAAGGGGTGGCCAAGATGAGCTTACAATATCAAGTTTAAGGCACAGAACCTTAAAACAAATATTTAAGTATCTTATTTAAATTATATAATAATTATATTAAGTCTTATAATAAATAAAATATTATTAATATATAATAATATATTATACAGTATAATTATTACAATTATTGTCTACATTAGTCAATAAATATATATTACCAATAATATACCTAACCACCTACATAGATTCATTATAATATAACATTTAAATAGAGTATTAATTTAATAAGTATGTATAATATAAGTAACATTTATTTCTTCTCATATAAAAAAATTAAGATTGCAATAATAATTGAGAAACAAGTTTCCTTTCATTTAATAAATATACTAGTGGTGAAATTAGATTAATAATAACCAAAATACCTTTAGTACAGCTTAGTCAGTCACTGTTTTTTCAAATTCACGCTATATCCCACATGTAGCTGGTAAGGCAGAGGGAGCCTAATGTTAAGACACTCCGCCACAACTGGCCTCGATGTTAAATCAAATGTCAACATCTGCATTTACATTATATATAAAAAAACGATTTTAGCGGCTTTTATGTTTTATTTATTTGAAAAGAAAAATATATTTTGTTTTAAAATATTGTTATTGTAATAACTCAGAAACAAAATGTTTACCTTTAAAAGTTGTTCTCTTTGCTTTCGTCTTTTTTCAATTATTTGTTCTTCCGTTTCCTCCTCGTCGTCTGTGTTAATAGATATATCGAGTTCTTCATCACTAGAACTAGCAACTTCTTGAGATTGTGCCTCGTGGGTTGAATTCTTTAAAAAAAAAGTAAATATATAAGTACTATAGTAAGTATTTTTTTTTTTAATAATCTGTAGGTATTCGCATCTCGCATTATCACTTTAAACGTTATTGACAATAAGGGTAATGAAGTATTTAAACAACACATAGATAAGTTTAAAGATATAATAATGATCCTTCGGTAACAGCCTCCACACTTATACAAAAAAGGCACGATAACAGATTTTTATAAATTGTTCTATAATGTTGGGAAAAAAAATATAATTACAACGTATATCCTATTTCTACAGAAAATAAAGATTAAGTATAAAAAAAAAATATAAGTTTAAAAGTCGCACCATTACACGTCGAAGTGTCAGTGTTACTAGTGGTTACTCCCAGACTTCACAATCAAGTTTGTAGTTTGTAGTTTTAAACACAATTTGTAGTTTTATATTATCTAAATAATTATTAATCCTAACTCTTATAATCTATTTATGAGGTTTCATTAATTAAATACATTATATTAGTGGTTTTTACTATCACCATACAGACACAGTTTTTAAGGACGTACCTTTCTTTTATCTTTTTCATCAGATTTATGGTTCTTATCCCTGGAGCGGGCCGCGCGCCTGTCCTTGCTGCGGTCTCGTGACCTACGATCGCGGTCGGAGTGCCGCCTATCGCGACGTGCGATTGAGGAGCGATCCCTCGATCGCCTGCCGTGTTCCCTGTCTCGACGTCTCAATTCGGAGGGGCGAAGCTCCCTATCTCTATCTCGCTCGCGGTCCCTGTCTCGTTTCAATCGATCTTTGTCTCTGTCACGTTCTCTCTCTCTCTCCCGCTCCCTGTCTCTCTCACGTTCTCTCTCCTTGTTCCGTTCTCTTATTTTATCTCTGTCTCTTTCCCGCTCCCGTTCTTTATCTCTGTCAGATTCAACTTTACGTCGTTTGCGTTCTTTGCATTCTCGATATTCTTTTTCTTCAATTTTTTTAGAAAACTCTTTTTTACTTTGTCGGTTAATAGTCACTCTTAAATCTTCTTCATGACGTTTGGACTTATATTTTTCTTTTTCTGAAGATCGTTCCTTGATTAATTTGTGTCTATTACTTCTTTTTTGTTCATTATCATAATCTCGTTTTTCTTTCTTGTAACTCGGGCTCCTCATATCCCTACCTGCACAATGAATTTCCTCGTTCGAAAGCTTTGCAGCAGGATAGTCTTCGCTATTTTCAGAATCGTACGCAACCAAGCGAGCTTGTAGTAGCTCTTTTTGTTTCATTAATTCCTCAAGATTCAGGTCATCTTCGATTATTGTTATCTCAGGACTGGCGCAGTCATCTTGGTAATTCTCTGCTTCAGAGTTGGACGATACTATCTCCAATGTATCTACTTGTCTTGTGTGAGTGTTACGACTACTGCTACGTGATTCGGCAAGATAATCGCTTCCATTCCTAGGTTTAGTCACCTTTAAAGTATCAATTAAAGGAGTATCTAACGACGAGGACGTCCTAACGGTGTTTTTACATCGCTTAGATTTCTTAATCAATTCCTCTACATCAGACAATGAAGTTTCACTTTCTTGTTTTTGGCTTTTATACTTTTCTTTTTTAGCTTTTTTTCTTTTCTCGATTGTTTTTTCCTCATCCTCCATTTTTTTATGCTTCTTATGTTTTTTACTTCTTTTCTTTTTCTTACTCTCATCATCTTGACTGTCCCCATTTAAAGATTTCTCTAAATCATGTGTCTTACTGAAACAAAAAAATAAACACAAGGCATACTCACAATGTTTTGTTTAAAATTCTCTCCTTTCTTGCTATTGCTTATAAAACATTGTATAAGTCTGTAACATCGTAAACAGATAAAATACGATTCGTAATCATTATGAATTTATGTTGTCACTGCCACATACCGGTTTTTTATATTGTTTTGGGTTAACTCTATGGATAAATCTAAAGAGTAATTTATATAGCTCATGATGTTTAGATTTGAAACAAAAAGTAGGATATATAAAGAAAACACTTACATATTTAGATTTTATGAATGACAAGTATTTTCTATGCATTATGAGTAGTTGTAACACAAGTGACAATGATTAAAGTCAATATAACAAAAAGTTTATATATATTAGGGTGGGCCAAATAAAATTATTAAAATTATAGTGAAAATATTGTTCTGGACTCCAAAAAATACGTATGCTAAAAGAGCAGCTCCTAATTTTCATATTAAGAGCTGTCTCATCATTATATACAATTAAAAAAATTTTTTTTTATAAAGTATTAACTTCGTCAACCAGTTTTCAGTCAGTCAGTCGTGGCGAAGGGGCACATATTATATGGGGTTCAATCTTCACTTGAGAAGAAAAAAATTATATTTCCATTTCTTCCCTCTGGTTTGGAGGCAAAGTGCGGCATTGAGTTCTGCCACTCAACACGCTATACCTCCAGAATTCGGCAAAAAGTGAGGAACGGAGTGTCTTAATACCAGGTTCCCTCTGCCTACCGGATTACAGCGTCAAGCTGATTTAATTTAATTAATTTATCAAATGCTGTTAAGTTGCGCATTTTTTTTGTATCAGTAACCCGAGTTTAATAAGTGAATATAGAATTATTTAATGTACAACTTACTCTTTTCCCATGTCTTCTATGATCACAATTTACAGCAATATCTGAAAAAAAAATTAAACATAATATTAGAAATATTACATTACTGACAGTGCGATTGGTCCATCAGTTTAAAGTCGCTCAGCATGCTATGAAAAGGGCTATGCTTGGAGTATCTCTGAAGGATCGAATTCAAAATGAAGTTATCCGACAGCAGACTGAAGTGGCAATGGGCTGGTCACATTTGCCGCAGAACCGATGACCATTGGGGTAAGCGCGTTCTGGAGTGGAGACCACGCCTCGGCAAGCGTAATGTAGGACGTCTTACAGCTAGATGGGCTGACGATATCCGCAAAGTGGCAAGCAACGGCTGGATGTGAAGAGCTGAAGATTGAGCTCAGTGGCGTGCCATTGGAGAGGCCAGCTGGACAGCGTTGGATGAAGACAGGTTGATGATGACGATGATGATTATGATGAGGAATACAAACACTTAATATGTAATCTTCATCATCATCATCAGTAATCAGAATCAACACAAATTATATTTGAATTAATGGTGTCAAAAAACTATTTTAGCGAAATATTAAAAAAGATAAACAAATTGGATTTTATTTTATATATGATTATAATCCAAGTAGCATATTGACATAAATATGTCTGAATATCTGGTTTCATAATTATTGTATACCTAAATTGAAAAATTGTTTTCTATATACTTACAGTAACTAATAATATTTTTTGTGTATTATTTCAACTATTCCTTACAAGCTATGAGAATAGATTATGATAAGTAAAACTGTTTCTGCTTTAATTTTTAAACAATAAACATATACATAGAAACAAACTTCAATATGCAAAGTAAAAATATGTTATTTGTTCTATATAATTTATTAAAACACAATAATAAACAAGTATTCTGAATATGATACAATTAATAACACAGTGTCAAAGATGAGTTACAAAATATAAACCTGTCTAATTATATAAACAAAAAATAGTAACCTTAAAAACGCAAGCTTGTTTTGTATATTGCATCTGCACAAATGTTTCCATTAAATCTTATTTCCTATATGAAAAGAATAATTCTACTGTACAGTATTATAGAACATTGCTTTGACTTTGGAGATGGATCAAGCAATGGGCCATTCTATGAATAATATATTATTACATTATCGTATCATACAAATAGCATATAGTTTATATGACAAACCAAAAATTATCATCGTATCACATACCTCAACGTCCTCTAAGACATTAAACATATTATTAAATTCATTTATTTTATTCTCTCCTGGGCAGTTACCGCCTCGCAATCAATATTGCATTTTTTACCAAACATTACTTTGAAGGTATTATGAAGAAAAATTTACCGAAATATTAGTTAGTGTTGACTAATATATCATTACATTGGCACTCAGACTATAAAGATATATTAAGAAGATATATTGAGGAGCATTAAATTGAAACATATATCTACTGATCGACAGTAAATATATTGATTTTAAGTAATTAATAAACGATGTAATTAGTTTATAATTCAACGTGACATTACCGTTCAACTCAAACCTCCATATCTGAGGAATAGAGTAGCCCAATGCCCATAGAATAGACAACATTATTACATGGATAGATGATAATATATTGTCTATGATACTATATATTTAAAGGTACCTAACAAAAGGGAAGTAAATAGAGATAAACTCACAATTTAAAAAGTTATTTACTTGTAAGAAAATTTAAAATTCTATAAAATTGTATTAACAATGCGAACTTTCACATTGTATTATAGTCGAAAAGAAAATATGGAATCAAAAAGTCAAGCTTCTAAGTCTACGCAATCAAAAGACACAAACTGCATTTTGTAGGAAATAAAATTTACTTCATTACAAATAAAAGAAAAATATCATTCCAAACTTATAATTGTAGTTAATTTTACATAAAATGTGTGCTTACCCCCGCAAAATCAAGTACAAATTTAAATTGACCGTTTTGTTTTTAATTAACTTATAACCAAGAATCGATTCGGATATCATCGTTAATAAAATCGATTCTTCTGACATCTTCATTCTTCATTATAAGATGGCAACATTGTATCCATCATCTATGGAGTTATACGTATATGATTTTTATTTTGTTGGTAAAGTAACCATTTTGTAAAACTACTGTAAGACTGGTGTGTTTCACGATTTAATAAGTGTTTTATGGTATAAATATCTTATTTCCGCTTTTTATGACCGTCATAAACCCTTATATGGATTACGATTGCAGATTCCGTGCATGCTGTTGAACAAGTTTGCATCATTTTGAGGAAAAAGTGGATAATTAAAAGTACAATGGCAAAATTAAAAAGATTTTGTTGTGATACCGAGACTGGTGAAATTATTACCTACAATATTAATGAAGAAACAGGAGAGCCAACAGTGATACATAAAATTCCTTCAATATACGCAGGAACGAAGTTACTAAAAAACCGAAAATTTGCAAAGTTTCCTGGTGGTTATGTCAGCAAGACAAAAAAATTCCAGGACTTGAAAGCAAAAATTTTAGATGGAGCAAATACTACAAGCCCTAGATTATTTTTATTTATTCCTACTCTGATGTTTTTCCCCAGTTTGATTTGTGTAATACTTACGTTGCTTGAATTAATTTTACATATAAGATGTCATAAATATAATAGAGATTTGAAAGATCCTAAATTATACTATCGAAGTCCTTTTCACGTTATAACTAGTAACTTTTGTGGTTTATGCAGAGAATGTGACATGGCTTCAAAAATAGGCCAGCTCCAAGACAAAAGAAGATATCGATATGACTATCTCAGGAGAATAGCAATTTAAAGAGTCAAATTTTGTCTAATTAATTTTAATATAACTATACTTTATAAAATTACAACTAAGAATTGTTACAAATATAATTAAAATTCAGGGTGTTTATTGTTTATGCTTTATTCAGTGGTGATGGCCTAGTATAGATACTATTTATTTACTATTTTTCTCCTCAATGGCAGATATATACAGCATTAATTAATGTGATACTACTTCTTAGATATGTAATATCTTACATACAAAATCTTTGATAATTTTGTTCCAAAAATAATTATTATTGCTATTTATTTTGAATTATTTTTTGTAACTCAGTTTAGAATATTAGAATACTTTATATGTATTATATTATAATATAATGTAGTAGAATAACACACTAATTAAAAATATTTTTTGTTAAGGATATTGAGAAAACATTAGTATTCTTATAATTTTTTTAAATGTTTATTTTACATAATCCCCATGTCTTGTTGGGTGTTGGTATGTATAAATGTTAACACTGCTTTTTATTACTAACTTGTTTTTGGTTAGTGTTTTTTATATGTATATTAATTTTCAAGAATTTTTCAAAACTAGGTAGGTATCACAACAAGGTTGGATGAATCTCATATCTTAAAAATTAAGTATATTAAAGAAATTCAATTATATATTATACTATATGTTATTTTCTATATCTCCATTATATATAGAGATATTGGTTAAGATGTTGAAATAGATATAAATACATTGTGCAAAAACTAATGGCTATTTAATAAAAATAATACACAATTAGAGTAACACATTTCACATATTTGGTTAGCAGACAATTATGTAATATCTACTCGGATACCAGATATTTATTACATATAATATTGAATACTCCAATAATATGTATTTGCTTGTTCTATATGTTCACTCGTCCTTTATTAAATAGGAAATGGTATAGACATGATGGTGATGGATAATTTTTTTATTTAATATCTTAATTTAAATAAACCATATTTGTATAATTTTGTTGTTACATTTATCACTTCCTAAGATTTGAAGATTTAACCTTAAGATTTTCTTTTTTACATGTGATCAATATATTGATAATACAGTATGAATTGCCAATATATAAAGATGGAGAAAAATTTATGAATTTGCCCTTTATCATAAGAAAAACAACACAACTTATACAGTGTTTTTGTAAGCACCACTTTAAATCAAACAACAGTTTTAACTACCCTATAATGCCTAACACAATTTAAAAAAAATGAAAAAGTTTTTTCTTCAAGCAAAATTATTATTGTAAAATAAAACACCATTTGTTAAGTATATAATTATATTTTGATAACGCCGGTTTCATATTAAATATCAAATTAAAGACTTACAATATCAAACTAAGAAGAAATTGACAAGAAATATCAGGGAGGATAAAGTAATGGAGGTGCAACAGTAGAGACGTCTAGCTCCAATCATGAGGTTGACTGTTCGAATCATCATTATATTGCAATTACTTTTACTTTTCTGCTCCACTCTGAAATAAATCCACTGGAGCCCAATTAATTATTCCCAAAGTAGGGTTCCTTGGGAAGCTTCCCGAGGAACCCTTCTATGCGAAGATTAATTATTTGAACAATGGATCCCAAACGGTAATTAACTTTTGCCAAACACACTAAATCCACCAGATTAATAGAATATTTATTAAAAAACAATTATTATAAATAAATACAAATGCATATATCAAATTAAAAAAATAAGTACATAAAATAGGTCCAATAAAGAGATGATAATTCATTTTAACTACTATCATATCATTGTTTCACTGGATCAAAATATGAACATATTAAACACAAATTAAATAGCAACTAAAAAACATGACTCAAACTATAAGACACAACAGGAAAAGTTATGGCTATAAATTAGTAAATTATGTATTGAAATAAATGTAGAAATAATTGTGATCTAAATATAAAACAATAAATCAAATTTAAATGTTATTGTATCGATCGATTGAGATTTACGCACTTCCTCTGTCAGTCACATATAGGTGTCTTAAAAAAGTAAACTAAATAGTTTCAAATACTCACTTTAAAAAAATAGAATAGCAACAAATATTTTTAATAGGTCTTGTAGTTTAATATTATCATAACTAAAAAAATCATTTCCTCTTTAAACAAAAACACCCTGCAAGTATCAACAATGCTAATAAAGAACAAAAATATTTAAAATTAAAAAAACTTAAATTTTCAACTTGCTTAATTTAATTTTCAACTAAATATTAGATGTTCAACATGTATAAGTATAGAATTTCTCATAATGGCTATTGATAGATTAGTCACACAAAAGTGAATATTGTTATGTCCAAAATGCAGTTCCATTTGTTTAACAATAATTATATATATATAATATACACCAATAATAGGATCACCATTTGGTATGGTTTCTGCTTATTTACATTTTACGACATTAAAACAAAACTTGGATATATTTTTATTAATTATGATTCTAACATTACTGCTTGGTAGTAAGTAATAAGTGCATATATTTTTCAGTATTCATTTACCTGTGTTCAATTTCCTAAATTATTTATTAATTAATATTGTATTATAAAGCAAAATATAAGATTTTCATATTGTAAACAAGTGCCAATAAGTTTGTCGTACATAAAAATGCAAATTTTGATATTGGGGTTGCATAAATATACATACTCACTTACATTAGCAATCTTAACACAAGTTTACAAGCTAATTTTTCATGTATATCTCTACTCTAACAGTTTGATTTTATTCTGTCAATATATGTACGAAAAAAAATCAGTTTAATATAAATATAAAAATAAAGAATATTCAACATTTTATGTTGCCTTGCTTTTAAATATTATAAATCCTTAATAGCCATTATTACAGTATCACATAAGATAATATTAGTACAAATCAAAGGCAATAATGTTTGACCAATATGTGACTTATTAAGATTGGTTACTTGATTCAACCATCTTTAGAAGTAAGGAAACTATAATTCCACATTATATCTCAATATATTCTACAAACAGGTTCAGATGTGTCACATTTTTACCTATAAACTTTTCCTTTATTTTGCTATACTTTTGAATGCTAATAAATTATATAATTATGCTAAAGCCATAGTATGTTATTAGTTCACAATTATATGGACTGCGAGAAAATAAAATGGAAGTTACATGTTTTGGTTGCTTTAAATACATTTGTTAAAGGAAAAAACATGCAATACATACAAACAAATAACAATGTTTTATATTTTTAATTAAAGAATACATAATAGAATAATTGAAAAAAATATTTAATGATAACTAAAGCAGCTCCATGTATAGTTAGAACCAGTTGATTTTTTAAAAATCAACTATACTTCTTTCTAACTATACATGCAGCTGCTGCACATATATAAACTAAAAGCTATGACGTTAACTCTAAGACTCAATGATTGTATAATTACAGAACAAAAGTCCGGTTTCGAGAGCTTTTACAAAAATTGCATATATTGACAATTTCAATTCATATATTTTCATTTCTAAATTTCAATAGATTTCACAATTTTATTTAAATAATATATTTCATTAATAAGAAAACAATTATGACCCAAATTTAAAAGTCGTAGGTACTTGTGCAGGAACAGTAAATGAATAACCTGCAACAAAAATTTTGATTACAACATTTATAAATCCAGAATGATATATAAATAAAAAATATAATACAGTCAGAATGTTTTATGAGTTGGGAAATAATTTTCGATTTCCTACTCTGGACCAAGCACAGCGTTTAGTCCCGCCACTCAACACGTAATACATCGAAAATTGAGCGGTGCATGGGAAATGCAGTGTCTTAATAATCATCATCATCATCATAAAATATGCTCTGAAATAAATTATTAATTATTCTCTGACCAAAAACAAAATTTCGTTTATTGTTTGGAAAAGATTAATTTTTTAGCAATAAGCTATGACTATACCAAGTACATTGAAATTATAACTTTTTCTTCAAAAATTGCAATTAGTCAATGTGCAAAAGAAAGAATGGCTCAGATAAAGGTTATATAATAAACATACCTCCGCTTTGTTCAATCCGTTTACTATCTTGTTGCGCTTTCCGTTGGTCTGCTAATATAAACACGGCATTCAATTGCTTTTGTTGTTCCTCTGACAGCACACTGGTCAAGGCGTGATACAATCCTGGCTCGCCACTCGAAAGAGCTAAAAATATACAAATAATTGTAATTATTAAGTATATGCCAATAAAATCAAATATATTTAGCTACTTACTAAGCACACTTACCCGACAATGTGTTTTTAAATTTAATGTATTCGTCGACGGGACAATCCTTTTCATCGAGCGGTGTTGTGTAACATTCGATGGCGGTCTCGTCTGGTTCATAATCTTCATCATCATCCTACATGCGTTACAAAAATTTAATTATATTAAGGCATACAAATAAAATAATATAATAATATAAATGTGCTAGCTGACCTGAACTTCAGACTCTTAAATTTTCAGACTTAGAAATTCAGACCCTTAAATTTTTTTAATTGAACACGTGTTTCATGGTTTTTTAGAATTCACCCCATAAGGGTGATGAAATTATTTTTAATTATCAAAAGAATTAGTAAGAAAATATAAGCCTAAATTATCAAAAAAAATTAATTTATTAAAATGGTTACTTTTGCTCAACTTTCAGAGATAAACATATACCATTGCTGATTTTTTTAAACATTATTTAAAGAACAATATTTTTGTTAAATATTGTTTTTATGTATCTCATAAGGTTGAGTCAGCGCACGCCATGTATGCGTTAAGCTAGCATTTTGGGTTTTCTTAAAACAACAAATAAACTTTGCAAACCGGTGGATAGCAACGGTCGCGTAGCGATGATTCTTATTAACATGGCAGAATAAATTGCATGTCAAATTGGAAAGTGTGTTAATATATTAGTATATATGTGTAACGTAATGTTATATAGCCTATAGCACTGCAGAAGAATGCAGCTTTCATACAAAACAAAAACAAAGTAAATTAGATAAGTAGATCCAGACAAACAAACTCTTCAGCTTTATTATATTAGCGTAGATTAGAAAACTATATTACTTTACTATTAACGTTAGTTTTTACCAGTTAACTTAGTTTCGTATAAATAAAATTTAAACTCACTTCATCACTTTCGTATTCTTCAATTTTTGCGCTTAGATTGATGCCTTGTAGGGCACTATTTTTAGTTGCCTGTCTTGCCAGGTTTTCTAGATATTCATTATTCATCTGGTCAATATCGTCATCGTCGCTAGAGAGCACCTCTGTAAATATATTATTTAATTAAAACAGAAGAAGCCATTTCTGGTTGAAAAATGTTAACCACAATTCTCCCATTGTGGTAGTTCAACAATCTATAATAGCTATTCTACCTACATTCATACATTTTATAATTATGTAAGGCTATCTCTTTTTTACCGATCAATATATTACGTGTTTTCTCCATATAACGCAACTTCAGCAAAGTTACTTGAACTACCTGTTACTTACCTTCATCCTCATCGCCCGAATCTTCTTCTGATGACGTGTCTTCGTCAGCTTCGGCTTTCGCTTCATATGCTCGTTTCAATCCATCGAACAAGACGAGACATGAAGGCAGGAGTTTAGGTAGTACTTCTTCTAAGTTTGGCCTTTGAGGACCCATCTCCAATAGAGTGCAGATACCCAGTACGCATAATTTTCTATCGTGCAGTCTAAAGAAAAAATATTTTATTTATTAATAATCTATGTCAATATTAACTAAATTATTAAAATATAGAATAAAAAGAGGCCGCCGTGGTGCAGCAGCACAAGGGTGTGGCTGTAACGCGACTGCTGTGGGTTCGATCCCCACTCGAGGAAGTGAAATATTTATTTCCGTTTATATTTCCATTTCTTCGCTCTGGTGTCGAGGCAAGGAAAGAAAAAAAAATAAAATCATTTTTAAATAATCATGTCTTACCCCATAAAGCAATCAGTATCCTGTATCCACTGTTTAATAAAATGTTGTGTGATTGATGCATTGGGTACAGACTCTTGTAGTTTATCAAGAATTGTGAATAGAAGGTGAGGATTACAATATAAGACTGCAATTAATACCTACAGGAAAAAATAAATAAAAACTATTAAGGCTGCTGCAATTCCAGGATTAGGTAACTATTTAGTAGGTTAATGGTAAGTACAACTTGTAAAAGTTAATAAAATAAAGTTTCCCGCCTGCGTTTTAAAAACAAATATAAATTACTAATATTTTTTCTATACTCCTATTAAATTGTCGCTATTTGTATTTTGTGCCGAATTTCATAATTGACGGCCCACGGGAAGTAAAGGGTACGGGTTTTTTATTAGGCGAATTTTATACAAAATGTAGCAAAATCGACGCATAATTAATTGCTCGTATCTTTTGGTTGCGTCGCCTTAGAAGCTTCATTTTCCTGTGCTGTAGGAACCAAAGGCCTAAATATTTCATATTAACTTCAGCTTGATACTTCCACGCGATCTCCAGACAAATGGTCTTGACAGACGGACAACGAAATGATCCTATTAGGGTTCCATTTTTACCATTTGGGGTACGGAACCCTAAAAACATACACCGTTTTCATTATTATATATTCAAGAATTTTTGGGAATTATAATTAATAATTAAAATTTTTACCTGTAATAACATAGTCCTAAGTTCGGATGTTTTAACTTTTCTGGTTAATCTACTAAGAACTAACTCAACAAATGAAGGTAGACAATTATCTATTTTGCCTGAACACTGTAAGACTATAACTTCAAGAAGTTTTGCTGCATGTACCTCGGACTCATCTTCTGCATCAGAATTAAGCACCTAGTCAAAAAAAATTGTATTTTAAAATATTTATATATAAAATTAAGTTGAATTATAAACTCAATTATATATATCTCTTATCAAAATAAAAATTTAAATGAAAGAGAAAGTCAGCTATTGATTACAATACACAACATTATCATAAGATATTTCACATGCAGTCTTTATGTGCTTATTAAAAATATATAATTTAATAATTGTCACAGACAGATAATATAAATGCCATAAATTAGAGAAACTCGAGGCCAGTCGTGGCGCAGGGGTACCAAGTGTTCTGCAAAATCGACTAGACTAGTGGGTTCAATCCTCACTCGAGGAAATGAAATATAATTTAAATGTATATTTTCATTTCTTAGCTCTGTCAGCAAAGTGCGGCGTTAAATTCCGCCACTCAACACGCAATACCTCCATAATTCGGCGGAAAGGGGGAAATGGAGTGTCTTAACACACTCTGCCTACCCTGCTGTGTGTGTGAAGCTGATGTGATTTAACTAAAAATATAACAAATTTCTTGACGATCGCTCGGCATCTTTCTTTGCTTGGCACTCTTTTTATACATTGTACAATAAAGAAATAAAAATTATTTTTGTGAATTATGAAAAATATAGTTAACAAGCGGACGCGCGCAGCTTCGCCTGCTTATTTGGACCGTTATATTATGGTGAATTCTAAGACCCTTATATTATGGTGAATTCTAATAAACCATGAAACATGTGTACAAAGAAATATTTTTCCAAATTTCACGTTTCTACGCACAGCGTTTACGCGTGTGCCAGTGTCTTACCTCAGTCAGTGAGAACATCTCCTTTTATATAATCTTTATAGATTATTCATTAAATATATTTTATTAAAATATTGTTTAAGTTTGGTATCGAAAGTAGGGTTAAAGGTTGATTTATGTGATATAAATAATTGTTGAAAATTATTATTTCTGATATAGGTGCCCTGGTTATCTCTAGGGCATTAAACACAATGCCAGTGTGATAGATCAACATTTCTAATGTGCATGCATAATGCATAAACAATGGTAATGTTGTGCTCTCTAGAACTTTTCGCTTTGCACATCCAGTTTTATAAATGCAAAACATAAATATATATTTTTTAAAATATTTCTAACTAAAATGGTAATAAATTGGAATTAATTATTTATGCTTGGTAGATGATAAAAACTTCGCTATGCACATTATGACAAAAAATATAAATAAATAAAGCTTACCACTTTGGCCATATTAAACATTGCTAAAATGTGATTTTCATTAGACAGGAATGCATTGGTGTCTACTGTTATGTAATTGTGAAGAACAGGCATCATATCTGTGAAGTAGTCAAAGCCTTCCTTTTCAAACACCTGATACAGCATTTCTAAAAGTTTCCACATATCTTCTGATATTGTTTTGGCTGTTAAATTACATAATAAAGTCATTGCTTCTTCGTAGTATTCTGAAATTATTTTATTTTATTATTTATATTGTACACATAAAATATCAGTACTGTAAATGTTAATATTTAGGTCATTATAAAATATGTACCAATGATATTGTGATGCAGAATATGTGCTATAACACGCAAAACAGTCTTTGAGAGTTGCACCATGATTTCAGGATTGTCCTCCATTACATTTAGCACTGTTTGCATGGTGCTAAGGAGACCCATGGCGGTAATGGCCTTTTCATCTGTTCCAGAGTCGGTCTCTATTACTTTGCTAAATGTTGTAGCCAAGTGCTCTGTTATATCATTTGCCATGGGCATTAACTGTTCAGTATATAATGGTACAATTTTTTGCAAAACATTTGCAATATTATCATTTTCAGTTTCACGTATTACTTGAAGCAGTTCTGTGGTGACCGGTTTGACTTGTGGTTCTAAGAGTTTATGGACTTTCTCCTGGGATGTTAGTAGCATTTGCAAAGCAATTGCTGCTTCAACTTTAACTGGCAACTCCGTGTCAGTGAGAAGAGCATTAACTGTAAGATGTACTGCTTCAATTAATAGAGGTTCACTCTTAAAGCGAACACTTGCAAAGCGATGTAGAACCCAGCAGGCTCTGGCTCTCATATAGCCCAGTTGGCTGTGATATTGCGGGAAAACATACTGACTAAGAAGGGAATCTATTTCTTCTTTGTAGATTTTTTTCTTTATAAGGATATCATTCAAAGTTCCCACCATGTGCAATGCTCCATCTCTTTGCCGAGGTCCATACTCCCCACTTTGGCTTGTTAATATTTGCATGCAAAGGTGCATTGTACGCTCTAGCATATCTTTTCGTTTTTTACAACAGGAGACAAGTAAGGTCTGTGCTGCTGTTACAGGTGACACAAAGTCTTCAAATATATCTGCATAGAAAAGATATATTATATATTTACATGTACATAGAAAAGAATTACAAATAGAAATAAAATATGTCTTTGCTACTAACCAAATTTAATACGAATATATTCATGGGGATCGGTAAACCATAATTCTTCATCAGCCTCAGAATAAGACATAAGTGGGAAAAGGACATCTTGTACAATTGCAAACATATGTGGTTTCAGCAACTTCCAAGAGTGTGCATGGCTGACACTAAAAAGAAAAAAGTATGTATTTCATTGATACATAAAATAATAATGTAGAGCATCTAAGCAAGTTTAAAATGTTTGCTTATATGGCTTCAAAAACTGTATAAGGTTTTAGGTTTTGACTTAATATTGGATGGCAGCTCCGCTGAACTCAACAGTTGTTATTGTTATATTCATACAAGTTAACAATATCCTCTTCAGTAATTTGCATCAAATTGTTTTTTGTTTTTTTGTGATCTGAAATTTTCGATTAAATGATTGAATTAAGTAATACATACCATTGGTCAATGTAGCTAATGGTTTGTTGCAACACTCTAGGTGATACATATACTTTGTTTCTATATTGATCCAGCACTCTCAACAGTACTTCCAAGATTCCTCCAGTGAATGTGGATAAGTACCACTCAGCAAATTGGACATATTCATCTCTTGCATTTACTGGGCTTCCATACCTACAATTAAATAAATGCAAAATTGTTTTATATTATATGTACAAGTTTGTTTTATTTTCAGATATGGTAAGATATCTTTAGATATCAGAAAAATTTCATATATAATTTTATAATGTATTATAACCTTCATTTTTTAAGTCAGTGTTCAGTAAGTACAGTACAGTGTAGAAAAAAAAAATTATACCTTTCAAATAAACGATATAGGGTGTGCACTGCCCATTTTTTGCATTTCCACCAAGGTAGTTCCATGCGCTCATCTTCATCTACTTCTAAAGTATGATCTGGTACAGGTTGCTCCATAACCAACCTCAGTACCTCCATCCATTTCGTAAATATATCTTTAGTGATCAAGTCCAGGGGTAAAAAGTACTGTGAAATTGAAATATTTACAATTATCTTAAACACAAAGAGCCTTAGTAACATATTGTTTAATTGTAAACAGTTATGGATCCAATTCATGTTCAAGGGAATTAATTATTTTCATTTCCTTGCTGTAAAGACAAGGTGTGGTTCTGAATTCCACCACTTAACATGTAATGTATCGAAAATTGGGAATACAGTGTATTAACACTAGGTTTTCCTAGCCTACCTTGCTATATGCAAGATAATATCAAAATAAAAATAATTTAATTATACTTTTCATATAATATTGTTTACCTTTATTAAGCCGTAAAAGCATTTGAGTATTTGTTTTTGTACAAGGACAGATTGAACAGACTGATCAGCTTGGAGATTGACAATGAGGTTGTACATCATAGGTAACAACAAGTTCATCGCTTCAATAAGAGGAACTCGCTTCTCAGCAGCATGGTACTCATAACTTTTGATTAACTGATATAGACAAAGAAGAGCTCCCATCCAAGTATTTGGTTCATGGTTTTGCAAGTATATATGTATTTTGTCAACAATTTGTGTCCACTTTGCTGGGAAATCATTTTTTATAATAGTTTTGAGACACACACACAGTTGAACTCTTATCATATCAGGTGCCTGAATAATAGCATCCACAATCATGTCCCTGATCATTGCGCGATCTTGTTCATGAATACTAAATGGTATTGGTTCTCCATCCTCTGCTTCTTTTTCTTGCCATCCTGATGTCAGCAAGTTTTTTAGGTAAACTACACCAGCTTGTCTTATTGGTAGGGAAACATCATGTAACATAACACTCTGAAGCAATGAAGGAGCAAATCCAATAATCTTATGGATCTGAAATCAATTAAAATAATTCAGTATTAGGTTCATACTCTTTACATTGATCACTACGTTAATAAGTATTTATACAATAAATTAATCAAGAAATTTTTGAGTAAAATTTATTTGAACATACAAATCATTCCCTTTATGGTAGGAATAGTTATTCTATTTATAGATTCTTTGTAAACTAATGTAAAGTTCTTAAAAATATAGATAGTTTGCGTGCGGTTAATTTTAGTTTATACTACATATTTCAAATGTAAAGTAAATCAAATAAAGATATTTCCAGGTTATGTGTACGGCACAATAAAACAAATATTATTTTTATTTTAAAATATGAAAACAGGTATTTGAGAAGTAGATCAGCTCAGTACGTTTTTGTCCTAGAAAATTGTGATAACACTATTACAATGATATTACATAGTCATTATTGAACTGTGCAAATTGGTCGCATTGTAAATTTGTCGAGCATGTGGATGACAATATGCAATTTACCTGAGCGAGTTGCTCTTCCGCTTGCTGTCTCTGATTTGGATCAATTGTAGCGCGCAATATTTCCGTCAGCTTTCTGGTGTCCATGATTTCGTTATTAACATTAAATTTTATAATAAATTCTAAATTATAATTCTAATTATTAATTTTATTCAACAGAGGACATGAGCCGCTACCGCCGGGCGTGGATGGAAAGGGCAGTTTGTCTGTGGTCGACAGTGTTGCCAGCCTCGGGAAAACAAAAAACAGCATATGGAACTTAAAAATACTGTAGAAAACAGTAAAATACAAGAAATTCATTAAAAATAATACAAGTTCTTTTATATTTATAAATAAAATCAAGTTAAAATGCAAATATCTAACAAAAGTGTTACAAATTTTATTAAAATAATTAATTTTATCAACATTTTCAATTTAGAGGCTTTCGACGTTCATGTAGTAATTTTTTTAGAAACACGTACAAAAAAAACTTAATCCTTATATTATTTCGTTGTTTCTCTGTTATTCCTAGATTGCTTATTTCAAGATCGAGTATCGGATATATTAAACTGAAATTAATATCAAATAACCAGATTTACGGTCTCTTTGAGATAATCAGAAAATGAAAAGTCAACGCAATCTATAAATACGAACTATTATAGTTTTTTCTGCATTTTGTATGAAATTCACCGCGTGCAAACTCTTTAAAATACTGTGGACAAACAATTATGAAATTTGACTAAAAGTGAAAATTTACAATACAAACGAAGGTATGAAATGATTGCAAACTTATACATATTTGTCAACTTTAATAAGTAAAGTTCCTGTTGACTTACAATCATAATGATTTTTACGCATTCCAAAAAATAGCAGATATGAGGACTAAAACAGAAAACAGGGATACAAGGCAACACTGGTGGTCGATTTAGAACTCGTCACCAAAATGTACTATTTGTGAAATCCTACACACAAGGACTTAATTTAATACCGTTATTATGAAAAAAGTCCTAGTCATTCAAATATTTACAAATATTAATATATTTATATTAATATATATATATATTTGTAAATATTTGAATTTGATCTTTGAAATATATAAAAAGATTTGATAAGAAGATTTGAAGATAAGAACTTTTCGATTGAGATTTATAAATGTTGATAAAGCTTATAGGTCGCTTATACGCTTGTGAAGGTTTGCCGAGCTTCTACAAACACCAACGTGTAAGCACACCGTTTGTTGTGGCTAATGACTTCAAGTCTTATGATGGCTTTCGAGAATTTGTCGCCGATCCTGCCTAATATCGGTTTATGAACCCTGATCAAAGGGAGATTGCGGCAAGCTTGTAACGTGTTTCCAAATGTGCGCATATTCAATATAATAAATAAATAATAGATTAAAATAATAGAAAATTGTACTATCTACTGATTACCACGCTAGGGATACAGCGTAAAGCTTGTTTAGTGCAGTTTAGTTAGTGTAGCTTAGTGTCGTTTTTATAATTTATATCAATATATAAATTAAATGCATAAAAATATATTGTTTTAATGTGAAAATTAAATGTATTCATATAATATATAAATATTACTTCTTTTATGGTTTTTTCCAACTAATATTAAACTGCAGTTGATAGATTTTCTGCTGAAAATGTAGACCCTTTTGTATTTTTATAATATATAAATACGTCAAGGCTAACACAAAAGCTGAAATAACTTCGGCATCCACGTCATGCTTGCATGTTAGCAACATACAGCATACTAACGCGGTCACGAGCGCATTAGATGGATGCCAAAACCAAACGTTAGTTAAGGCTTGAACCTTATGGGCGTTTGCCGAGCCGCCACAAACGTATGCACATGTATATAAAGAAATTTTCGAAATTAAACCCTAAATTTTACTAGGTAAAATAATCTTCTTAAGCCTTGTTTTATATTTATATAAAACATATATTTAATGGGATGTGGGACTAGAAGTCTATTACTGATACACAGTTACATGCCATACCGGTAGAGATACTATTTCAAATAATATACTGCTGTATCTATTTATTTGCCCTTAATAAAGTACCTCAATAATACAATGCAGAGCGAACACTGCAGCAACGTATTAAATAAATGTAAATAATTTAAAAAGATTAATATGTCAGTAAAATATACCGTACTGTAAAAAAATAGTTCTTGATAAAACATGGAATCTCCGTCTATCGTCCCCTTTAAAAAAACGGAATATATAGCATTATTTTTTTATCTTTTTACTTATTATATATTTTATAAAGGCAGTGGTATATGTCAAAGTCATACATCTGTTTGTGACTCTGTCACTTGTTCGTTTAAGCCTTCACTTTGCTTCTGAAAAATATGTGATTTTGATAAGTACTATGTAATACATTTTCTTTTAACAAATATTAATTTATCATAATAGTTACATTTTCTAAATGGCGTAGTCGATTATATTGTAGCAAACGTCATGTAACGTTACGAATTCTTTTTATATTACTAAAAAAAATATTAATATGTGACTGACATTTAAAAGGGTGTTGTTTATCGTTGCAAAACAAATGTAATCTAGTAAATTTAAAAATGAGATTTAATAAACAAGAGTTAGCCGCATTAGCTTCTCAAACTCCTCACACTTTCGATCGTGAAGGCGTAATGGTGCTGAAAGAAAAACAAGACGGATTTTTTCGCCGATCTGAAGGTAGGTAAATAATTCAAAATTTGTTTTATTAAAGCCATATTATTCTTTTCACGCATTTCTCTTATTTGCTTGTTAAAGAGAAATTGTGTGAAAGTGGGGGGAAAGGCATTGTGTGAAAAGTGGCATAATATTCTAGATGTATAATAAATTAAATATTGCTAAACAAGTTATTTTTTTAGGCTGTTGGTTACGCTGGTTTCGACTTAGAGGTAATCTTCTGTTTTATCTAAAAGGACCCGATCCTTGGCATGAGCCCGTGGGTGTTATTGTATTAGGCCAGCACCAAATAAAGGTCCAGAATCAAGATGAAAATGGATACTGGCCTTTTCATATAGGTATAATTATTTACAACTTTTATTAAAATTTCATAATAATTATTATCTAAATTTTGTTATATTTACTTTAGTGTGGGACAATGGTGTGTGCTACAGAATGGCAGCATTTCATGAAGCAGAACGAAGTCTTTGGTTAAAGGCCATAGAGTTGGCACCATTTGATGCTATTAATACACAAATCATTGAACTTAAGGAAAGACTTAACCGAATAAGGGCAACAACTGATATAGCAACTTATAGATTACAAAAGGGAATAGTGTTGGGTAAGAAAATAATAATCATATATTTAAAAAATAAATTCCAGTTTGATTGTAAACTGAACTACTAGAAATCACTGTACCTGATAGTAACGTAATTATAAATCATAATTGTTAATTATGATATCATTATATATATTTTTTATATTATATCATATTTATATAACTTTCAAAAATATTTTTACTTTTTTGAGTTATTTATGAATTGTTTCAAAATAAATTCAAAATTTTTTTTTCCTAAATTATAAAACATTAACCAGTATTGATAACTTAGGCATTAAAAGGATGTATTTTGCTGCTTCATCCATATCCAACAGTCACCCGCAAGTACAAGTCTGTATGCCGTATGATGTAACAACCACTCTGCTCCTGTATTTTAAAAATAATATCTTCTAAGATATCCATTTTATTGATATGCTGCCAAAAGCAATTTAAATCTTTATTAAGTGCATAATATATCTAATATATGTAATTGAATAAGAAAGTTACGCCGGATATATCTATACTTGATAAATAGTGTTACCATATTTACCTTTATATTTAGATAATTTTACCGTTAAGCATAGGTAACTTGAATTCTACGGTGTCATTAGGTATCGTTAAAATGGTATTGTTACAAGCTAGTTTTGTTACCGTCACTCTTGTCTAATAACAACAGTACATATATATGTAAGATTGCATTGACTGATCGTATTTTCTTTTGCTATTCCAAGTTTTTATTGTTTTTGTGAATGTAGGTACATCGTTGGTTTTACAATCGTTAAGCATTGAATTTTTTAAAACTTAAATGGGTAAGTTTAATAAAATTATTATCATTGTAAAAAATATTTTTTTTAACGTTCTTTGTTTCTTTTCCTTTTCTTCACATTGTATCCCGCACACAGCAGGTTAGGCAGAGGGAACCTAGTGTAAAGACACTCCGTTCCCCACTTTCTCGCGAATTCTGGAGGGAGACGCTACGTCGATCGGCGACTTGTACACAACGGCAACGTCGCATAAAGGTAATAAAATAATAGGATGATTTAAATCGCTACTTTTATCGCTACTTTAGAAGTAACACTAAATTTTACGTTAAGATATAACAGAAAATTAACCTTATTATAACGTTATTATTCCGTTAAGTTACCAAGTATCTCTACCAAATTGTAACGATTCTTATATCGTCGAACGACACACATTTCCTTCGCACGCCCCGAGCGGGCCGCACGCGTGCCGCTCGCAAATAATTGTATTATATTAAACTTCTTATCTTTCTTTTGTTCGTCTCGAACAAAAAGTGGTGACCGTGACAGGACATGGAAAATAGGCTACGAGAGGAATCCGACGAACTTCGGACGGACGGGTCAAGGTCATTTCGTCTCAGCCATATTGGTTTGCCTATATCGTCACCACGTGCCAGCCACTGCTTAACACGGACGGAGATCAAGGACATTCCGTCTCAGCCACGTCGGCCGGCATCATTGCATCATCACCACGTGCCAGCCAACGCCTAACGCGGACGGAGAACAGGACACTGTCTCAGCCACGTCGGCTTGCCTACTAATTGTGAGCTCGTTCCTTTTATTTTCTTTATCTCAAATGCGTGGTCCCTAATTTTCGATTTTATTTTTCAATTTTAGGTTGCATCATACTTTTCATCACATACCTAGATTGCTATGTTAGCCCGTACATAAATCTGCTTTTGCTTATTATCTATACGCATTTAAATATTAATATTTTTTTACGAGTCATCGTGAGTCATCGCGTTGCACTATAGCTATTGCGCTACCTGCAACGTTGCTAATTGTATGCTACTGCTACTGATTGCTACTAGATCTATTATAAATATAAATCTAAAACAACAATATTATTTACTTAATTTCTATTTTTTCATTTTAATGAATATTTCTAGTTGAATTGCCCAGCTCGTCTTTATATTTCTAATTTTTCGCTTAGTTTGCTTACTATTTGCCATTATTAATATTATCATCCCAGTGCAGCGACGACGTCTCGGCGTGACTTAACCTTTAATCTACGCGGCTGATACCACGTGGCGTAGCATCGTGCAACCTTCCGGGCCGGTTTCGAACTGGCCTACGGGGTCGTAAAGCGAGGAGTGTATCGAATTGTTATATTTTTTATAACTTTCAATTTAATTACATATTTTTATTTTTGCGTACTGGATATTTTTTTATCTCAAATTTGAATCTAAAGCTGAAGATATTAAACTTTAAAAGTGGAATTTTTATTTATTACATAAGGAATTTGACGAGCTGCAGGCACAAATGGAGTCATTAAGGGCACCTAGTATAGATATTGAACTACAGTCATGTGAAGCTATGGAACAAGATTTTGATCACTATATCTCTCTCGCCAAGTCAATGTTAGCTAAAACCTCACATAGTAATGTTAATGAATCTACTTATTCTAATACAACTGACCACTCTTCATGCTGCAATGATGGTCATGGTTTTTTAGGTTTCAAATTACCCGTCATAAAGATTTCAAATTTTAATGGTAAATATTTTAAATGGGTTGAATTTAAAGAAACTTTTACATCATTAATTCATAGTAATAATAGAACAAAAAATATTTACAAATTTCACTATCTTACTTCTTATTTAGGAGGGGGAGCAGCCCGCGTTATTAGTAATTTGGAAGTGGCCGATATTAATGGAAACTTTTATGTGAGCGATACTACAATAAACGTCAGTTACAATCATATTAAGTCTTTATTTTCTTTTGAATCCATGCGGGATACTGAGAATTTTTTACGTTCTCTAATCGATCATGTTAATAAAAACTGGCGGTCGTTAGGCACTCTTTGGTTACCTACTGATAAGTGGGACATATAACGTATTTATATGATCCCAGCAAAATTTGATAACACAAATATTTATAAATGGGAAGAACATAGAAATTCTCTGCCAGAAATTCCTACATTAGCCGATTTTTTTACATTTTTGAAAAGTCGCGCGGACGTTTTGGAGACGGTTAGCTGAAATAAGCAGGATGGAATTATCCATAACAATAAAAAATAAAATTTTAATTCTTCTGTATAAACACACACCAAATCATGCGTCGAATAATAAAAGAGGTTCTTCGCCCTGGCGTAATTATGAATGCTTAGTTTGCAAGGAAAATCATCGTCTTTTTGGCCTGAGATCCCATCGCTTAAATCTGCAGGGATCTGTTTTCTTAATTAAACTTATATTAATGAATAATACATGATTAGTAAGTATAACAGATTACATTTGGGTTGCCAAAAAGATTCCTGCCGCAATCACCTTTAATTACATTTTTTCGTAACTCGTTTTCGGAGAATATTGCATTCATATGGTTTTTATATGAATCGCACGTCATTTGAAAGAAAATCGCATAAGGAATTGCCAGCTCTCAGTCTGCCGCAAGTCCAGAGTTTAATCAGGTCACTTAATGTTAAACCTGCTACCAATGTTGGACGAAGTCTGATTGAAAGCTCTAATTCATCTTTCAATAGCCGGGAGTATGTCGAACGACTCAGTTCCTCACGCCGCATGCCTCACCACCAAGCTTCCACCGAGCGAGCCGCTCCTCCCAAATTATTGTATTATATTAAATTTATATTAAATTTATTATCTTTCTTTTGTTCGTCTCGAACAACATGTTTCTAAGAATTATATTTGTAGTATACTAGATTATTGGATGTTTATTTATTGTATAAGTTATAGATAATTATGTGTTTTTATGTTTATAGATATGAATGAAGTACCATTATGTGAGTTGGCCCTTTCTTGTGATAACTTATTGTGTGATGCTTATGGCCGCCCCCCTTCACCACTTATAGTTATTTATGTAAAGTACTCTAAAGGACTTTGCATAAAGTATGGAACTACAGAGATTGTGGAAGTAAGTATAGTATTATTAAAAGGAAAACAAATATAATACACTTTTATGATTTGAAATATATAGGGTGGAAGTGTCAGCGCCTCTTTTTACGGGAACAGCATATAGGGTAAAATATTTTTAACCCATACCTAAAAAAACTTTGAACTTGGCCGCCAATACCTACCTACCATTTATCTACCTACAATTTTGGAATGAGGCGTGTGCGGCGGTGTCCCTTTAATAGGTTTATGTATGCATGCGTTGTTCTTCACAAATGGGATTTTATGTTACAACGATAATTTAATTATTTAATTTGTTTTTTAAAAATTGTATTAGGCTTTTATAGAGATGTTAAAACTGTGGTTTAATTTTTTTTTCTTATATGGAATAGGTTTGCGTTTGACCGCATCAAGTCTGGTGAGCGTTGATGCGATCTACGGTGGTGCACGCTTGCCTAGAAGATACCTTGATTTAAAGTGGTGCTGACAAAAACACTCTGTATATTATTTTCAGAGTTGCAGTAATCCTTCATTTTCTAAGACAATATTATTTCGAGCGAGTGATGGCTTAGCAAGACATGCTACAGTTAGCGTAGTTGTGTATGATGTCAGAGAAAAGTTCTCTGAAACTGCAGTGTTAATGGGATTTACTTCGATGCAGTTAAGTACTATACAGGTAAGTGTTCTGGTTATAAGTTATAATATCACGATATAGTACTCAATTTTTAATAATATATTTTTAACCATAGTATATACGTTTATATAAGAGACACGTTTATTATATAGAATTTCAGGAGTATTTATTGTGGCAGTTATAGGCGCTTGTACTGATGACAGATAGATGTACATATTCAAATACCGTTACGTTCAAAGCTTTACACAGAATTTATTAACTATATTTTTTAGCTTCATTCTGTATTCTGCGACTAGTGTGGTAGGCAGAGGTTACCTAGGAACCTAGTGTTAAGACACTTTCGTTCCCTATTTTGTGCCGCATTCTGGCTACGCTTTGCCCCGACACCAGAGAAAAATTCAGAGAAGAAATGAAAATATTAAATATTTCATTTCTGCGAGAGGGAATTGAACCTACAACCAGTCACATGTGCAGTCACACACTTGTGCCCCTGTGCCACAAATGGCCTCTTAATTTTAATCATATTTTATATAAATAATTAATATTTAAAGTAAATAATTAGTATGCTGGTATTTATAGTTGGGCGCCACTTGTAACAATTCTTATTGTTTAAACAAGAAATAATAATAAGGTATTTAATTAAACACCATATACATACAAAACAAAATTAATATTAAAAAAAATAAGGGTTCGCATACTAATTACAATATATGTTTAGTGCATAGCAAATAAAAAGAACTCCATTTTAAAGAAGGTTGTTAATAATCCTGTGCCACCTTTGGTTACGAATTTCTCCACAAATATTAAATCATCTAAGATCAATAGTCCTAGGCCTAAAAGAATAATGAAAAAGTAATTATTAGTTATTATTCCTCAAATGTTCTAACATGGGCCTTATATGATGAGCGATCTGTCTATGCATTTGTATACAAGCCATATAATTTTGCTACATATCATTTTAATTTGCTTTGCTTTGCTTAAACTATGTTATTTGAGTTTTTTTTTAACCTAATATTTATGTATTTTATAAAACTTGTACTGATTTCCTTAGCTGTGTTCTGTTTTTGAATGAATGCTACTATAATTAATTAATTACTTCACTATATGTATGATAATATGATTAGTAGGTTCTATAAATAAACTGTTTACTGCTTATTTACATTCAATCTATAATAAAGTAATAGCAAAAAAAAAAATGAAGCTTCAGTACATATGGTAAAGGTCCAGTTTTATCATCAACTTCATCACATCACTTCAGACAGTAAATTTGTGATCCAAAGTGTCGCATTCCTTCCTAGCCACTAATTTACTGCGTTTAGGTGAGAATGTGACACAATTTTGGTCACATGCTGCGTAGTCGACACTTTATCATTGCTCCCCAATCATCCGTGCCCATGAAGCTCAAGATGTTGCTTATTAATAATTATTTATGATTGAATGTTTGTGTTTCTGACATAATTGACACTTTCATATATATTGACAGTGACAGTTATGGATTACTAATACAATGCTGCCATTATTATGTATTTTCAAGAAGGCCATATTTACTTATTTACTGTATATTGTTTTCTTGCATTTTAATTTATTTTGTCTTCCTGTTCCCTTTTAATGTATTTAATGGTGTTTATTTTTAATTTTTGTTTCTTTTTTGCTGCTGTTGTTTGTATTGTATTTTTTTTTCAGTTACTGCTTTTAAATCCATATAACTGGCAGGTCGAAAAGAAATAGCTGAATTTTATATAACTATATATATATATATATATATATTTTGTATTTACTTTTTTTACGAAAACCTTTTAAATAGGTTATGTTGACATGGAGTATAGTACAAATTATAACGTATGTATTATGTGTGTTTATGTACTTTTGTGTATGTATTTGTATATATATGTGTATAATTTATATATATATATTTATATTTCATAATATCATAATATTCACCACCTACCTATCTGCTCATAACTATGACAGCTTCTTTTCGCCCTAAAGGTTGTCTGGAAGAGATAGCTACTTAGTCATAAGACCGCTTTTTTTGCAACACTTCAGATACAGTAAATTTGTGATCTAAAGTGTCGCATTCCTTCCTAGCCACCAATTTACTGCGTCCAGGTGGGAATGTGACACAATTTTGGTCACATGCTGCGTAGTCGACACTTCATCATTGCTTCACCATTGCATCATTGCTTCACCATTGCATCATTGCTAGCGAGTGGTCAGTCATCCGTGCCCATGAAGCTGAAGATGTTGCTTATCGAATGTATTATACGAGCCAAACTACTATACCAACTACCCAGTAGTGTGGCAGATATAATACATTCGATTACTAAGTCTTATCTTCTCTGCTGCCAATTGCTTGGATGTGTATAACAATAAAGCTGCGACTGCAGCTGACTGCTGAATATTCATGACATTGTCATTCTCATACTTTAAGATGAAAACTTAAGTATCAGAACAATGTCATGAATAGTCAGCTTTGTCATCATGAATATTGGATGTTTTTACTTGGTCACTTTCATTTGTGGGGAAAAAGGACACAGAGATGCTCGTTAATGTTTCAAATATTTGCTCTGATCATGAGTTCTGATGACGTATGATATGAGACAGATGTCTCCTGTCATTAACTCATTGTCATCAGCTCGTCATCAGAGCAATGAATTGGATCTCGCCAAGCAATATCTGGATTATTCGATTCGATTTGGGTATTTTTTGTAATATGCAATCATTACAGTTATTTACAAAGAATATTATAAATTCTTATCCTAATCAATAATTTAACATTTAAGGCTGTTTCTGAACGAGTAAATTAAATTATTCATTGACAGCAACAATCATGAATGAATGAATAATCATGTAGTTTAAGCGGGCGAAGCCGCGGGGGGCAGCTAGTATTTTATATTAATAATTAATATTTAAAGCAAATCAATACACTAGTAAAGTTTTGAGGTTATGGCACTATTATAATAATATTTACACTCGGTAATATTTTTTTTGAGGCCAGTCGTGGCGCAGGAGCACAACATTACGTATAACGCATTAGTATGTGAACCCTTAATTTTTTTTAAATATTAATTTTGTTTTGTATGCATATGGTGAGACCTCATGATATATTTTTATTACACAAAGAATAAATTTTACATTTTTAAATATAGGTTATTATAACAAAAATCATTTAAAAATATAAAAAACACTCTTCCGAGGGCGGGACAAGGGTCCAAGCTATCGGTGACTAGGCCACCAGAGAGAGGAACCTCCTCACAGTACGCGTCGTCTCAAGTAAAACTGCATTCTGCATCCGGTTCTCGATCCAACTGCTAAGCGATAGCCTCTTAAGATGTTGGTCGAGGCGTTTCGCTATTAAACCGTTAACTCACTATCGGCACAATGATCTTCGTATTGACATCCCACATGGCGAAGTGTAACCGAGATAACGAAGAAGCAGTATCCACGTCCGGGCCCACTAGGTCTCTATGGAATCTACCATGCAGCCCCTTGCTCTTCCATACAGCCATGCGATCAGAAGTAGTAAGTACTACAGGCCTACGCCAGTTCTCTTTGCCCGAGGAGAGACGAGTAAGTCAACTGTTACCACATCCATGTCAATCTTGGGAAAATATTAATATAATGCTGTGTGCGGGATACAGCGTGAAGCTGATTTTAATATTTTTATTTTCTTTCGAACAGGAAGCCCAAAGATTGCGCGTAGCTCTTGTCACGCGTGAAAATAAAACTGTCGGTTTTGTGACCGTGAATGGTTGGAGTCTGGAACCTTCCTATATAGGAACAAGTCCTAGTCACACAAATGATAGAAATTGTATTGATATTCCACAAAAGGTGTTATGCCACCGTCGTTCACAGTCTCTACCCCCTAGACTGGGCCTTAAATTAAAATTTCCATCATACGGAAGTCTGTTGAAACAGAATTTCGTCAATAGTCATCAAGTTACATACAGGTTCCACTCGGGCCTGGGTGGTGATATAACAGTTCATGAAATAATGGCTGAACCTAAATTGTGCTACCAAATGCCAATGCAACTTTTGTAAGTATTTATGATATATTTTTGTAATGACAGTAAAATGTAACTTCATACATAAATTTTATTTTGTATGATATACTAGGCACTCAAATGCGGCTTGAATTTCTTGTTTAATTATAGCGAAATTATATAAAATCTTTATATAAATTGCAGGCTATGTGTTATTCTTATATTAAAACTATATTACTGTAAAGTTTCTAAAAAAGTTTATTGAAAGTGGAACAAACTCCAACTAGAAAAGAGCTCTCACATTTATAGTATTAAGTAAGATTAGTAATGTGGTGTAGAGTATTGTAGAACTTTATATATTATTTAATTGGCCCTCAGAGAAATATACATTCAAAGAGATAAGGAACTTTTAGAACAGTTATTGTCTGTTGGTGATTTAAATGGTCATTGGCGAGCTCGACAACTGGAACTGGCTAGTACTCATATATCGCTTTTAAAACATTATAGCCACTCTAAAAGGTGTCTGCATCAAGCCGAACATGCATATTATAAAGCCAGCAGCAAAAAAGGTAACATTTCTTAAAATATCAGGAGGTAAGTATAAGAAAACACACACAAAAAAAAACACACTTCCAACACTTTACACAGCACACTTAACACTATTTCTATAACATAACACTTTACACTTATACATACTTATACACGTTTTAAAACGCATAGTTCCAACAATGACACTGACTTTAAATACTTGAACACCGTCACAATTTTACACCTTACGGGAGGCAGAATAACGACGTACTGACTCAATCCATCAAAAACGTAAATTTTTATAGCCGTTCAATTCTGTAAAATACCCTCACCCTGACATTTGTCTTCAATAATTCCACGAGGTCTACGAGGTCTAAGCAGAGGTTTGGTGTGACTTGCACCGATAGCAGCGTCACAATATTCGACACTTTCCATTTTAGTTTTGTGTGTAAGTGTAAGAATGGAGAAATGCATGTGAGCAAGAAGTAAAAAAAAGATAATAAAATCAGGAACATACCACTGTTCTTGATGATAGTTTTTTTTTTAAATGTTTAAGGGTATCAGATTGTCACAATTAATATACAAAATGTAATTATGATAATATTTTCTTAGTGATCATATTCCTTCATTCACAGATGATTCTAGCTTAGAGTTTGCACCAATTAACTTGCATTTACAACGGATGTGGGTTTACAATGACACGCTGAACAAGACGGGTTTTCATGACGTCATCACAGCTGGCGCTTTCGCGGCGCATTCGCAGAAGTCTGAACACTCCGGTGGGCTCATACGGTAAGTAGAAGCGAGAGGTATAACATTATTATCAATAGGTCGACAAGAGGGTAGGTTCACACCAGCAACTTCGCCCGGCGCAATCGACGGCAGCGAGCGCTTTTATGTTAGATTTTAAGTCTTTCAGATTTTTTTTCATAATCATTATCAAGATTAAAATATTAATAAACTATTTTAGCTTAGTTCAACAAGTAAAGGACATAAGTAGCACAAAAGCAGCATTAAACTATGCCACGTCAAACAAAATACAGGCTGAGTACGATAATATTATGGCTTTAATACGATTACGAGATGAAATCGTTACAAGTATGGAGAGACTCCTAGTCTTGCTGCAGGCGAATCAATTAACTGAAATAGTAAACAGTACAGAAGGTATTCACGTAATAATATATTTATTATATTTATTTCTTTTAGGTATTTAATTTGTTATTAATTATTATTTAGTCGTTATTTTTAGATACTTGTCCTATATGTTTGTATTTGCTGCTATAAAGTTTGTTACCAGTTTAAAGTTAAGTTTGTTACCTTCCTTTAAAACTGCCTAGCAACTTAGTGGGGATCCTCTTTCCATTCTTTTTTATCGCAATCTAAGCCTATTCTTCCGTATTTTCGACATCTAAGGCTATTTAATCAAATTTGGAGATTTCTTGTCATATCTTTATCATGATTAATTTTTTAAACTTTTTTTAGTTATTAAAGGGAAAGTAAAAAGTATGTTTGCGTTGTGGGAACCACCTGTAGTGGAAGAATCCTTAGCAATTGTTGGGTGGCCGACATGTAATCGCAATGATTCAGAAAATCAAGTATGTATTTCTTTAAACTTTTGTTCAAAGATATAATATACTATACTAATTAGTAAAATACTTTACACCACATTACTAAACTTACTAATATGCGTAAAATTTAATTTGAGTGTAAATTAAAAAATAAAGTATTAATAAATTACAGGTAGCTTCAATGGTGCTTCGTATAACGGAACAGTTAAATATATTTGATAATTCCGATTGCGACACATTCGAGGCTTCGTCTAGCTCTAGCTCCAAGGAAACCTCACCAATGATAGACAGTGCCATATTCCCATCGAGCTCTTTCTCATCGAACAGTAAGAGCAAAGACTCAAAGAGTGAACTACAATTTTTCAACGATTATTTCAACAGTGAAGAGAGAAATCGACTGAATCATTCATTCAGATCAGTTCGTTCACCAACAAAGCCTAAACTGAATGATGCGCATAGCTTTTCATTCGACTCCAAAAGGCTAAGGCATGGTAGTTTGCGATACGATTTTAAAAGTACAGCGTCGTTGGAACAAGTGTCTTATAGGTGTGTTATGGAAAGTCTGAGTGGAATTGATAAAAAAAAGGTATATTATAATAAACAATTAACGTAATATGATTTATGTCTACTATATGAAATTGAATTTCCTGCATTCTCCGAAGTGTATTGTGGGGGCGTAGTCATTGACAATTGAGGAACTTAAGTTGTAAAATCTGCAGAGACCTTAAACCTGCAATCACTACACACAGTTATCCATAATATCTCTAGTATTTTACAAACTTTTACTTAAGTTTTCTTTATTATCCTTTGACACTTTTTTTCCTTTTGTATATTCTAGTATAAGCACAAAAGATTGTCTTGGACCTCTTGGAATAGTTAAATAAAATAGTTTTTTTTATAGTAAATGACAACAGCTATTGTATGTAGATTTTTTTCAAACTTTATTATTACAAGTTTATTAATGTGTTTTTTTTAATAGTCAATTGTTGATAATGATATTGAATTATAATCTTTCAAAATTAATGATACAGTATTTTTATGCTAATAATATTGGCGCCAAAGCGATTTTAATTATTGATGTTTAAGCGTAAATTAGGCGTAAGTGTATCTCTCGAATGTTTTTTTACATTATCTAATATTATGTTAAACAGCTCTGCGAATTTAAATTTAAAAAAACTGGAAATTTCTGTTTGCATTGGATTGCGAAATATTTTCATAATATTTAATTAAACTAAATCATTATTTAATCATTCTTTTTTTTTATCTTAAATAAAATATGAAATATGTAACAAAAGTTGTGTATGTTATATATTTAGTGGTAATTATAGATTAATTCTTTTCAGAATACCGATTTGGGTAAAGATTCGATATCCCTCCCAAGCATTGGGCAGGTAGATTCCGCTACTCGAGAAAGTAATTTGGCTTTTTTGAAGAGTGTAGGCTCTGACGTGGAAACATCTATGACGATTGTGATAAACAACGTTCTTAAATTAACTGACCGATGCGAAGGTAAACTTTTTCTATATATTCTACACGTTTTCGTCAAATAACATAGTAGATGAGAATATTATCGCGCAGAGGGATCGCTTTTTACTCTAAACGCGATTATTGTGGATTTTGGTCCCCACCGGGGAATGGGGATAAATTATTTTTATTATTAAATTAGTATATATCTAGTATTAACACAAAATGCCGCGATGAGTTACGCCACTCGACGTGCTATGTCTTGGAAAGTGTGGAGAGTGAAGTGTTTAGTCCATGTCTGGCAAATAAATTGTTTTATACATATAATTATTATATCGATCGTTTTTTAGATATAACTGAAGAAAAACTCGAAATGTTAAAGATCGTGACGGATGAGTTTAAAGTGGCAACAGAGTCTTTAGTGCGCTGGGTTCGAGTGTCACATGCCGTTCTGAGGCTGAGATGTGAGTCCCCGACTTGGGCCAAAGAGAACGCGGCCTTGCAAACTCGTCGGGACATATGTTTTTCACAGGCGGTAAGATTTTAAAAAAAATGTTATCGTAACATATAAACTATATTTTAAAAGAAATATCCAATTAACATCTTATAGTTTTAAGTTACTGGTAGCAAGATGAAAACAAGAAATTAATAGACATCTTTAAACGTACAACTCAATTCCAGCCGTCACGTCCACGTATACGTTATATATATTATAATTTATAACTTTCAGATAACCATTCGATAAATGGAAGGAGTGTTATTTAATTATTTTCACTTTACTTTATAGTATCTGTGCACTCACTGAACCACGCGCGTTAACCAAAAAAGATATGGTTTTAATTACACTAAGGACAAATTACGTCACCTTATCAATTTTTTGATTCCAAATCTTATATACGAAAAGATACATTAGTTCGATATATATATTTGAAACATCGCTAATTTTACATTTTCTAGTTAACAACACTAACGGCTGGTTTGCTTTGCTGGTTTTGTTCTGTGCCCTCCGACTTAGTGTTTAAAGTGTTGACTTCCGATCTCGGACCCCTGTGTGCGTTTGAAGGCTTACTGAGTCTGTATTCAATGGAGAAGTCCTTGTGGGGCGATATGGTGGTGGCTGTTGAAGATCTCCAAACTGTTGTATTTACTTTAACTAAAGTTGGTCACAGGTATGAATATAAAACATTTTCTAAATATATAATGTAATAAAAAGTTAAATCTGATTAGGATAGCGGTACAGTTTACTTTCTGATCACCTAACTATATAAGAAATATGTGTGAAATAACGAAAATATAGATTTTTGTAATGCCAAATTATTAGCTGACGTTGGTCACATACACTTTTAAATTTATATAGCTATGTCATTTTTGGTTATAAAGATTAATTAAAGTAAATATAATCGCATTAATGTATTTTTTATTGTATGTTAGTGTAATATATTCAATTTAATTAATAAAAGAGTCAGGAGGCCGTGACCTTATTATTCGATGATAAATAACTATTATAAACATTTGTATTGAATCGATAGCATACTTATATAAAGGTATGCTTGTGTATTATTTCATATTAAATAAATTTCATTGAACATAATTGGCTTTTATGCATCCTTATTTTTTGTATAAGTAAAAAACAACGAATAAATTTTGCGTATATTTTCATTCACTAAACGAATATTACGAGATAGTTGAGCTTTTACCGCGCCGTCGCGTCGTGGCACAGTTTGATTGTGTCTGACTTTGAACGCAATGGCTGTGGGTTCGATTCCCACTCGGAGGAATGATTATATTTAAATTATTTTCATATGCTGATATTTAGTTTTTTAGTAATGTAAAATATTGCATAATTAAAATATTTATATATTTTCAGCAATATGGCTTTGCCACAAGTATGTGGTACGAGAGGTGCGATAACCGTGTATATACCTGTGTCAGATTCGTTGTACAACAAATTTACAAACAAACAGGTAATTCACATTGAATATATTTCTATCTCCTAATGCCATCTCTACTTTATACTTAAATGAGTTAAATAGTTCAGATATTCATAATTAACTCTGCAATCTAATACACTGTAAAATAAAATTATATTACTTACTATAATTGAGCAAATAAAAATATTTTCTAAAATTGAAATTAATATATTAATTTTATCTACAGCATTTAAGTTTCACGATAACAGCCGTTTTTTTTAACATTGGTATAAACGAGAAAGCGACGCTCGCCGAAGCTTTAGGAGAAACAGTACCGCAGTATCATTCAAATAATGATAATCTAGACAGATTGTACAAATATTATCACAAATACAACAAAATATTTCCAGCTGACCCCATGGGCCCTAGTAGAGGTAAGTTTGTTAGTTAATTAAGGGCCATCCATAAATTACCTAATTTATGATTTCTTGACCCTTCCTCGTCCCTGTCCTAGCTTCACGCTGTGTCCAGCACCTCTGCTCCCCATTTTCCGCTTAATTTTTGAGGCATTGCGTGTTTAGTGGCGAAATTCAGCGCCACGTTTTGCCTCGTTACCAGAAATGAAAATATTACCAGCGAGGAAATGAAAATATTAATTGTTTCTTGCGCCCGAGTGGGAATCGAATCCACAACCGTGTTTACTTATACTTATTTTTGTATCTATCTATATCTGTGATTTTTTAACCTAAATAATCAGCTGCATAAAAGTTTATATATCGATTTTGAATTTTAGTGCGATCTAGACAAAATATTATTTTTAATAGTTTATAGGAATTATTGTAGTAATCATTCCTAAATTCGTACATTGAAAAAAATATTGGATATTCAGATATTTGATAAATACTACTATTTGTAATTATATAGCGTCATCGAGAACCAAACCGTTAGAAGAAGTAATGGAAAACTTACGAATAGCTGTACACAAGAAAGTGCAAAAGAATGTCGAAGTCCTTCACTTAGCCGCACTAGCAACGAGACTTATGAACGGTGAGTTAAATATTTAATTAATATAATAAATAAAACTCTTATTAAATTAAATTAATGAATGATTCGAGTTAGTATTAAATTGTTGTCATTTTAAATCTTTTCTCTTCAGTTCGTCAGAATTTTATTTATTTAAAATGAAGTGAATGGCTATTAACCCTTCAACGTGCTTATAGGTCGACTAGCGGACGCGCGCAGCTTCGCCTGCATATTTATGAATGGTGAATTATAATAATCCATAAAAAACACGTCGTGTTCAATGAAATATTTTTAAGTCTAAATGTCAAATTTTATAAAAATCGGTGGCGATTTAATAATTTTTTCATACAAACTTTCAACCCCTTATTTGCACCCTTAGGGGAGGAATTCTAGAAAATCAAGAAACATGTGTTCAATTTAATACTTTTAAGAGTCTGAATTTCAAATTTTATAAAAATTGGTGCCAATTAAAAATATCTATACAAACTTTTAACCCCTTATTTGGACCCTTAGTGGGAGAATTCTAGAAAACGATGAAATACGTGTTCAATTCAATAATACTTAGAAAAATCTAAATTACAAATTTTATAATAATCGGTGCCGATTTAAGTTTTTTTCCATACAAACTTTCAACCCCTATTTCACCCCTTTAGGGTTACGGCTGTGCCCGCGTCTTACCTCAGTCAGTGAGGACAAGTCCTTTTATATATATAGAATCAATTTGAACAGTGCTTAATTAGTAAGTAATTTATCGCACTTTTTTCAGGTATAAGATTCACATCATGCAAAAGTGCTAAGGACAGGACTGGTATGTCCGTAACATTGGAGCAATGTTCCATACTCGCGTCTGAGTACCACCTCGCTGAACACGAAATGAAAAAAGCTCTAAGCATTATGAGGAGGTTTGTTTTGATTATTTGTTTTTGCTCTTTCGAGGCCATTGTGGCATGTATATAGGATCATTCAGTGTTCTGTCTGTCTGTCTGTCTGTCTATTTTTCATTTGTCAAAACCATTATTATTATACCTTATGAACATGTGGAAGTGTCAAGCTGAAATGAATATCAAACACGCAGGTTTATAATCTGTTGGAGCACAGAAAAAAGTCTTCTAGAGTAACGCAATCAATAAGTACGGCCAATTTATGCTTCGTTTATGCCGCATATATGCAAAAGATATAACCCATCATAACATTCCAGTGAGGGGTGTCGTCGTGAGAACACATACAAAAACATTGGGGTGCGGAAGTATGCCTTCTCCAAGAAGCAGGTTCTATCTTTACCACTGGACTATCGACCACCGACAGGGTCCTACGGATCATCACAAACTTAATTGTAGCCAAGTAACAAAAAACATTTGATCTTATTATTTGTACTTATATTATAATAAGGAAACAACGATACTTATGACGATTCTACCAAGGTAGATAATGTCAAGGGGAAATAGTTTTGCTTATATTTTTATTTTATTTTATATATTATTTTTATATTTAAGAATAATAGTTGCTTATTCTATTTTTATTTAATGCACAATAAACTTAGTCGTTAATGTGTTAACGATAATGTGTTTGATATTTGGAAATTGATTCTCGTATGAATAGAATATGTACTTATTTTCATACTTACAACGCAAGCTTTATTCAATAAAAAATAAAGATAATCTCTACATCACAGAGTTAATTATTATACAAAAATTATAGTTTAATAATTTATTTTATTTTTAATAACTTTAAGAAAATTAAATACCTTCTTCCATATAGACAGTATTCAGTAGATTGTGGTTATTTAGATGATTATTTACATTCCAAATAAAGAATATAATTATTTGATATGAAAGAAAATTTAACATTAGAAATTTTAACTTTTCAGTCATTCAATATGTTTTTAATGGAATGTTATTTTGAACCTGAAAACAAAGTTTAGAAAATATATCCATGTTTCCAATTTTTGTCCAATATTATATTCAGTTAGAATGTTTAGTAAATACGCCAAATATTAATAAAACTGCCGCTCAAGACTATCCTATAAAGGTTTTTTATAATCCTATTACTTTAAATATTTTACAATTATATGAATGCTTTATTTTGTTCCATTTATTTATTTTTTAAGTGACCACAGACATGCTAAGAACTATTAATATATATTTTTTGCACTACGTTATTTATTTTATAGTGTATTAATATAGGACACATTTGAAAACTTTTTAGATAATACTTAATACGACATACCACTTATATGTAGGTACTTACTTGGAATAAAAACTATATTTAAGTTTAATTTATTATTATTATATATTTGATAATTACATAAAAATATAGGGAACTATACAAATGTTGTATTTAGAGTTCTAAATTATAAATATCTTCCAATGTGTATGCCAACATTTTAGTACTTATGTACACGTGAAATCATACATAATATAAAAACAACGTTTAATATATTTAAAAGTGTGGTGCGATAGAATTTGGACGTAACGTATTTACTGTGTATGGTAAATGCAAATGTACTGATATAATGTAAGAATATATTCATGGAAATACTTTTGTAATATGTATTTAAATTTTAAAATTGACTGCGAAAAATATGACAGAGACTCGATTTAGATTCTTAAATAAAGATTGTAATGTGTATAGCGAGCCCCCGCTGGTATCGATACACATAGAAGTGTAATTTAGTTCATATTTGTTTAATCTTAACCATTTACATATTATATATTTATGGTTTATGGTTTATGTATTTCTTACATACATAATAATATTATGTTTCAATTAAAAACAATAATTTATCTATTTTGTACATTATTTTAACAATATTTCAATTTCAAGAAAATAAATATATTTTTAAAATCAACATTTACAATTTTTTTATGAGACAAATAATTTTTAACATTGAAGGGTTAGTGTTGTAATAGTTAAATTTGAATATAATGCTTTACTTCAATGTATTATTCCGGTTCTTCCATACTACAGACAGTTGTGCCAAAGTATTTATTTATGGTAAATGTAGTGTTGCAAGTTAAATATCAAGTAACCTTAATTTTGTTAACTGTTTTGTGTCTTGTAAAATAATAAAATATATTTTAATTGACCCTTTATACTCTGCAATGATTATTATTGTCAAATAATTAAGATTTTCATTGCTAATGTGTCTCCTATGTTTTATGTTTGACAGATTTATTATTTAATTATTTTCGATTTTTTTTTATAAATTAACAAAAAGGTTACTTTCGTTTTATTTACTATTGTTTTTAGATTTTTTTTTATTTTTGTAACACTTATATTATAATATTATAGTTTTGTACATATAGCTTTTATAATATTTAACTGTAATATAAATTTTTATTGTCTTTTTTCTTGTTATTGCAAATTTGAAACGTTTCTCAACAATTGGTAGTCAAAAATTACATTATTCGCACCTAAAATAAATGTGACATTTTTATTAAGCACTTACACTTTTATAAAAAATATATTTATTTTGTATTTAAATAGTTAAATTGGTAGTGTGGTTTGTTTTTGTAATTTTTAATCCTTGAGACTTGTTTTATTGATGTTAATACGGAATATTATATAATAATCGGGATTTTGTAAATATATTTGTAGATATCACCATGTATAATAAGAATCAAGTTGTAGGAAAAGTTATTTATTGATTAAAATAAATATTCTAAAATGCCAATTTGCGAAGCCATAATAAATGTACTTATTTCTACTTATATTATGTTAATGTTAGCGTTACTATTCTAAATTGGTTAATTTGTTAAAATTATGTTCGTTTTTTTATCTGTAAATAAATATGCCATTAAACTGAGTGCTATATTTTTTAAATTGTTTAATTGGAAAAAATATTATTCATTTATTTATTTTATTTTAACACTTTATTACACCATAATTGAACTTAAATAGAATTTAGAAATATAAATTAAGTAACATATTATTTTATCATATAATGAGTAAATTACTATTTTAGTGTGCATTTGCACTTAAATTATTGAGGGCACTATATTTAGCCAAATATGGATTAATACAGGATGATGTATACAATTTACTCTATGGGTAAACAGGGCAGTTGAAGGATCGACATCCTATGGTTCAGGTGCTTTTTGGGATTTTATAATTAAGAAAGAGGCCAGTAGTGGCGCAGGGGCGCAAAGTGTTAACACGACTGGTTATGGGTTCGATCCCCGCTCGTGGAAATGAAATATTTATTTAAATCATTATTTTCATTCCTCTACTTTGGTGTTGAGGCCGTTCAACACGCCATGCCTCTTGAATTCAGCGAAAAAAAAAAATGAGAAACGAAGTGTCTTAACACTAGGTTTCCTTTGCCTACCCTATTGAGTGCGGGCTGATTGAAGCTTAGTTTTTTTATAATGTAAAGATAGCAATGCATAAAAACTGAAGTAAAATATTTTAGCATTTTGAATTGAAGCCCTCCCGGTACCTTAGTTTATCCATGGAGCTAGGTTCATCCTGTATATACATATCTATGTATAAGAAGCTATTATAGGAAAGGACTTTAGAAGTATTGCTTAATTTTAAGATGACAAAATTTTGTTACTTATTATTATAATTTTATATTGTACTCTTAAGTGTTTACGAATCTGTTGCTAGTAATTGTGTCTTATTTAGTAAATAACTTTAAATTTACGTTTTCTAAAATGTATACCAATTTAACGAAAATTGAAGAAAAGTATAATTTATTTATTTATTTATTAAGCCTACCAACCTTACGACTTAAACTTATAAGATACAGTGCCATGTAAACATTGTAATATTTTCGCATTGTCTTCCTTCATTGTCACCACATCGAACTTCCAGATACCTAACTTGTGTAAGTTGAATTGTATTTTTTTCTTTTTTTTATATTAGGCTGTGAGTAACCTGTATATTTAACCAGAGGTTGTTAGAAAATATTAAATTATTACTTTGCTTTTCCTCATTGTTGTTTTATTTACTTCGGTTATTTCAGATATTTTTTTATTAAAATTATTGAGTGATTTATTTGTGTATGTATCGATTAAAATCATTGTAAATTATTACGTTTTTTAAGAAGTTACTGACGAAAAATCACAGTTTTTTTAATAACAAGCCATAGTATTATAATGTCATTGTTGGTTTTCCATTTTTGAATATGGTTGTCATTTTCAATTAATACGACACTGTCAATTAATCAAATTTATTGTAATGTGTTGCTGTCTTTAATTTAAAAAAACAAAAACAATGGTTATAAAACTTTTAGCACTTGATAAATGGGCGCGTCTAGTGAAGATTATAGTACACAACGGCGGCCCCTTCAAAGCTTTCTTCAAACTATGGCGTACTGACACCTTGAAAGTAGGTAAAGTGTTATTAAAGTAGGTAGATACTGTTACCGTATCGGCCGTCCAGGCCTCCCCTGGAAAATAATAATTTTGTTCTGGCAGAAATATTGTTAAAAATGAAATGGAAATAGGTATAAAATAGTTTCACGCTGAATCTCGCGAACAGCAGGGTCGGCAAAGGGAACCTAGTGTTAAGACACACCGTTTCCCACTTTCCGCCGGGTTCTGGAAGCATTACGTGTTGAGTGGCGGAACGCCTTTGCCGCCGCTTTACCTTGACACCAGAGCGAAGAAGTGTTTATATAAATGTAATTTCAATTTCGTCGAGTGAGGATCGAACCCACAACCAGTCGATTTTATAGTCACACTTTGTGCCACTACGATCAGCCTAACTCAGCTTGGAAATAGATATAGGAAAATATATATAAGGGAGAGCATAGCTTAGTGCTGATGTTTAGAAATCTTTACACCAAAATCAAAATAATAATTTAAACTTGACTGGTATCTTATTTCTATTTCAAGCCTGGCAGGGGCTCAATAGAGGAGCCTCAATAGAGTGCCTACCAGAGTGGAAGAAGTGGAGGGAGGTGCCCAACAATGGGACAATATAGGCTAGAGGATAAAAAATCTTTGATTTAATTTAATCAACAGTTTGGCCAGCTGATGGGCAGTGACAGTTTTGGAAACAATTACTACCAGAGTGACTATTACATGCTTGGACGCAGTCGGTGGGTGGAGTTCGCTCCGACCGTAAAGTGGCATTATGACGCGAGTCAAGTTAGTCTTAATATGTCCCTACTTTATTGCATTTACCAATCTTTAATTTATTTAATATTTTTGGTTCGTCGCTCTGGTGTCGAGGCGAAGCGAGGCGTTGAGTTGCGACAGTCAACCTATAATGCCTCCAGAATTCGGAGGGAAGTGGGGAGCGGAGTGTCTTAACACTACAGTACATAATAATAATAATAATAACTCTTTATTGTACACCCAAGAAAAGACACAAAAATACAATAGCATTATATAAATGTACAAAAAGGCAGCCTTATTGCTTAATAGCAATTTCTGCCAGGCAACCTTAAGGCAGAGGACATACCAAATTAAGATAGGGGTAGGGTGCAAAAAAATATAATTACATACATATGTTACAGTGGATACAGTGTTAGTTGAAAAAAAAGAAAAAGGGTTTATTTACTTAATGGATGCAATGACAATATTATAGCTTGTAAAAAAAACATTTAGGTAATATAGGTAGGGTAAAACCGGGATAGATGCCGCAGTGGGATAGATGCCCCATTTTCAAAATACCTAACTTCCCGAACTCGCGACAAAAAAATAATTGTACAAGCAGGAGCCACAGTCTTCCCGCACCAAAGTTATCC